>OX387239.1:0-226088 GCA_947561735.1 Cenchrus americanus
CACCGGGCCAATTTTTTGGAAACCTCCCGGATTGTCACAAAATCCTTATAGATGACATTTTATGAGGTTTCGATTGATTTTGGGACCATAGGGTCCACGTTCCGAGCCTTCTACGGGTCATTTCGTTACCTTTCCTAGCGTAAAATTACTTGCTCAAATGGAAGCCGAATGACACATTTCGTCACTCGAACGGTCCCTTCTCCACGTACCGACCATAGCTTAAGGCATAGCACCACCGGGGTAGGTCTCCGGCCGACGGGTTCAAATTTTACTTTTTTTTTTTGCGAAAACGTTGGTTCCGGGCGATTTTCGTGAGCTATAGCACACGGTTTTCGGCACCCAGGCCAATTTTTTGGAAACCTCCTGGATTGTCACACAATCCCTGTAGATGACATTTTATGAGGTTTTCCATTGATTTTTGGACCATAGGGCCCACGTTCCAGGCCTTAACGGGTCGTTTCGTTGCCTTTCCTAGCAGAAAATTACTTGCTCAAACGGAAGCCAGAATGACACATTTCGTCACTCGAACGGTCCCTCCTCCACGTGCTGACCATAGTTTAAGGCATAGCACCACCAGGGTAGGTCTCCGGGCCAGACGGGTTGGAATTTTATTTTTTCCTGAAAACGTCCGTTTCCGGCGATTTTCGTGAGCTATAGCACACGGTTTTCGGCACCCGGGCCAATTTTTTGGAAACCTCCCAGATTGTCACAAAATACTTGTAGATGACATTTTATGAGATTTCGAACGATTTTTGGACCATAGGGTCCACGTTCCAGGCCTTTTACGGGTCATTTCGTTACCTTTCCTAGCAGACAATTACTTGCTCAAACGGAAGCCAGAATGACACATTTCGTCACTCAAACGGTCCCTTCTCCACGTACCGACCATAGTTTAAGGCATAGCACCACCAGGGTAGGTCTCCGGGCCAGACGGGTTCGAATTTTATTTTTTCGCGAAAACGTCCGTTTCGGGCGATTTTCGTGAGCTATAGCACACGGTTTTCGGCACCCGGGGCCAATTTTTTGGAAACCTCCCGGATTGTCACAAAATACTTGTAGATGACATTTTATGAGGTTTCGAACGATTTTTGGACCATAGGGTCCACGTTCCGTGCCTTTTACGGGTCATTTCGTTACCTTTCCTAGCGTACAATTACTTGCTCAAACGGAAGCCGAATGACACATTTCGTCACTCAAACGGCCCCTTCTCCACGTACCGACCATAGTTTAAGGCATAGCACCACCGGGGTAGGTCTCGGGCCGGACGGGTTCGAATTTTATTTTTTCGCGAAAACGTCCTTTTCGGGCGATTTTCGTGAGCTATAACACACGGTTTTCGCCACCGGGCCAATTTTTTGGAAACCTCCCAGATTGTCACAAAATACCTGTAGATGATATTTTATGAGGTTTCGATTGATTTTTAGACCATAGGGTCGACGTTCCGAGGCCTTTTACGGCTCATTTCGTTACCTTTCCTAGCAGAAAATTACTTGCTCAAACGGAAGCCAGAATAACACATTTCGTCACTCGAACGGTCCCTTCTCCACGTACCGACCATAGTTTAAGGCATAGCACCACCAGGGTAGGTCTCGGGCAAGACGGGTTCGAATTTTATTTTTTCGCGAAAACGTCCGTTTCGGGCGATTTTCGTGACCTATAGCACACGGTTTTCGGCACCCGGGCCAATTTTTTGGAAACCTCCCGGATTGTCACAAAATCCTTATAGATGACATTTTATGAGGTTTCGATTGATTTTGGGACCATAGGGTCCACGTTCCAGGCCTTCTACGGGTCATTTCGTTACCTTTCCTAGCAGAAAATTACTTGCTCAAATGGAAGCCAGAATGACACATTTCGTCACTCGAACGGTCCCTTCTCCACGTACCGACCATAGCTTAAGGCATAGCACCACCAGGGTAGGTCTCCGGGCCAGACGGGTTCAAATTTTATTTTTTTTTACCAAAACGTTGATTCCGGGCGATTTTCGTGAGCTATAGCACACGGTTTTCGGCACCCAGGCCAATTTTTTGGAAACCTCCTGGATTGTCACACAATCCTTGTAGATGAAATTTTATGAGGTTTTCCATTGATTTTTGGACCATAGGGCCCACGTTCCAGGCCTTAACGGGTCGTTTCGTTGCCTTTCCTAGCAGAAAATTACTTGCTCAAACGGAAGCCAGAATGACACATTTCGTCACTCGAACGGTCCCTCCTCCACGTGCTGACCATAGTTTAAGGCATAGCACCACCAGGGTAGGTCTCCGGGCCAGACGGGTTGGAATTTTATTTTTTCCTGAAAACGTCCGTTTCCGGCGATTTTCGTGAGCTATAGCACACGGTTTTCGGCACCCGGGCCAATTTTTTGGAAACCTCCCAGATTGTCACAAAATACTTGTAGATGACATTTTATGAGATTTCGAACGATTTTTGGACCATAGGGTCCACGTTCCAGGCCTTTTACGGGTCATTTCGTTACCTTTCCTAGCAGACAATTACTTGCTCAAACGGAAGCCAGAATGACACATTTCGTCACTCAAACGGTCCCTTCTCCACGTACCGACCATAGTTTAAGGCATAGCACCACCAGGGTAGGTCTCCGGGCCAGACGGGTTCGAATTTTATTTTTTCGCGAAAACGTCCGTTTCGGGCGATTTTCGTGAGCTATAGCACACGGTTTTCGGCACCCGGCCAATTTTTTGGAAACCTCCCGGATTGTCACAAAATACTTGTAGATGACATTTTATGAGGTTTCGAACGATTTTTGGACCATAGGGTCCACGTTCCGGAGCCTTTTACGGGTCATTTCGTTACCTTTCCTAGCAGACAATTACTTGCTCAAACGGAAGCCAGAATGACACATTTCGTCACTCAAACGGTCCCTTCTCCACGTACCGACCATAGTTTAAGGCATAGCACCACCAGGGTAGGTCTCCGGGCCAGACGGGTTCGAATTTTATTTTTTCGCGAAAACGTCCCTTTCGGGCGATTTTCGTGAGCTATAACACACGGTTTTCGGCACCCGGGCCAATTTTTTGGAAACCTCCCAGATTGTCACAAAATACCTGTAGATGATATTTTATGAGGTTTCGATTGATTTTTAGACCATAGGGTCGACGTTCCAGGCCTTTTACGGCTCATTTCGTTACCTTTCCTAGCAGAAAATTACTTGCTCAAACGGAAGCCAGAATAACACATTTCGTCACTCAAACGGTCCCTTCTCCACATACCGACCATAGTTTAAGGCATAGCACCACCAGGGTAGGTCTCCGGGCAAGACGGGTTCGAATTTTATTTTTTCGCGAAAACGTCCGTTTCGGGCGATTTTCGTGACCTATAGCACACGGTTTTCGGCACCGGGCCAATTTTTTGGAAACCTCCCGGATTGTCACAAAATCCTTATAGATGACATTTTATGAGGTTTCGATTGATTTTGGGACCATAGGGTCCACGTTCCAGGCCTTCTACGGGTCATTTCGTTACCTTTCCTAGCGCAGAAAATTACTTGCTCAAATGGAAGCCAGAATGACACATTTCGTCACTCGAACGGTCCCTTCTCCACGTACCGACCATAGCTTAAGGCATAGCACCACCAGGGTAGGTCTCCGGGCCAGACGGGTTCAAATTTTATTTTTATTTTTTTGCGAAAACGTTGGTTCCGGGCGATTTTCGTGAGCTATAGCACACGGTTTTCGGCACCCAGGCCAATTTTTTGGAAACCTCCTGGATTGTCACACAATCCTTGTAGATGACATTTTATGAGGTTTTCCATTGATTTTTGGACCATAGGGCCCACGTTCCAGGCCTTAACGGGTCGTTTCGTTGCCTTTCCTAGCGATAAAATTACTTGCTCAAACGGAAGCCAGAATGACACATTTCGTCACTCGAACGGTCCCTCCTCCACGTGCTGACCATAGTTTAAGGCATAGCACCACCAGGGTAGGTCTCCGGGCCAGACGGGTTCGAATTTTATTTTTTCCTGAAAACGTCCGTTTCCGGCGATTTTCGTGAGCTATAGCACACGGTTTTCGGCACCCAGGCCAATTTTTTGGAAACCTCCCGGATTGTCACAAAATACTTGTAGATGACATTTTATGAGGTTTCGAACGATTTTTGGACCATAGGGTCCACGTTCCAGGCCTTTTACGGGTCATTTCGTTACCTTTCCTAGCAGACAATTACTTGCTCAAACGGAAGCCAGAATGACACATTTCGTCACTCAAACGGTCCCTTCTCCACGTACCGACCATAGTTTAAGGCATAGCACCACCAGGGTAGGTCTCCGGGCCAGACGGGTTCGAATTTTATTTTTTCGCGAAAACGTCCGTTTCGGGCGATTTTCGTGAGCTATAGCACACGGTTTTCGGCACCCGGGCCAATTTTTTGGAAACCTCCCGGATTGTCACAAAATACTTGTAGATGACATTTTATGAGGTTTCGAACGATTTTTGGACCATAGGGTCCACGTTCCAGGCCTTTTACGGGTCATTTCGTTACCTTTCCTAGCAGACAATTACTTGCTCAAACGGAAGCCAGAATGACACATTTCGTCACTCAAACGGCCCCTTCTCCACGTACCGACCATAGTTTAAGGCATAGCACCACCGGGGTAGGTCTCCGGGCCGACGGGTTCGAATTTTATTTTTTCGCGAAAACGTCCTTTTCGGGCGATTTTCGTGAGCTATAACACACGGTTTTCGGCACCCGGGCCAATTTTTTGGAAACCTCCCGGATTGTCACAAAATACCTGTAGATGATATTTTATGAGGTTTCGATTGATTTTTAGACCATAGGGTCGACGTTCCAGGCCTTTTACGGCTCATTTCGTTACCTTTCCTAGCGTAAAATTACTTGCTCAAACGGAAGCCGAATAACACATTTCGTCACTCGAACGGTCCCTTCTCCACGTACCGACCATAGTTTAAGGCATAGCACCACCAGGGTAGGTCTCCGGGCAAGACGGGTTCGAATTTTATTTTTTCGCGAAAACGTCCGTTTCGGGCGATTTTCGTGACCTATAGCACACGGTTTTCGGCACCCGGGCCAATTTTTTGGAAACCTCCCGGATTGTCACAAAATCCTTATAGATGACATTTTATGAGGTTTCGATTGATTTTGGGACCATAGGGTCCACGTTCCAGGCCTTCTACGGGTCATTTCGTTACCTTTCCTAGCAGAAAATTACTTGCTCAAATGGAAGCCAGAATGACACATTTCGTCACTCGAACGGTCCCTTCTCCACGTACCGACCATAGCTTAAGGCATAACACCACCAGGGTAGGTCTCCGGGCCAGACGGGTTCAAATTTTATTTTTTTGCGAAAACGTCGGTTCCGGGCGATTTTCGTGAGCTATAGCACACGGTTTTCGGCACCCAGGCCAATTTTTTGGAAACCTCCCGGATTGTCACACAATCCTTGTAGATGACATTTTATGAGGTTTTCCATTGATTTTTGGACCATAGGGCCCACGTTCCAGGCCTTAACGGGTCGTTTCGTTGCCTTTCCTAGCAGAAAATTACTTGCTCAAACGGAAGCCAGAATGACACATTTCGTCACTCGAACGGTCCCTCCTCCACGTGCTGACCATAGTTTAAGGCATAGCACCACCAGGGTAGGTCTCCGGGCCAGACGGGTTGGAATTTTATTTTTTCCTGAAAACGTCCGTTTCCGGCGATTTTCGTGAGCTATAGCACACGGTTTTCGGCACCCGGGCCAATTTTTTGGAAACCTCCCGGATTGTCACAAAATACTTGTAGATGACATTTTATGAGGTTTCGAACGATTTTTGGACCATAGGGTCCACGTTCCAGGCCTTTTACGGGTCATTTCGTTACCTTTCCTAGCAGACAATTACTTGCTCAAACGGAAGCGAGAATGACACATTTCGTCACTCAAACGGTCCCTTCTCCACGTACCGACCATAGTTTAAGGCATAGCACCACCGGGGTAGGTCTCCGGGCCGACGGGTTCGAATTTTATTTTTTCGCGAAAACGTCCGTTTCGGGCGATTTTCGTGAGCTATAGCACACACGGTTTTCGGCACCCGGCCAATTTTTTGGAAACCCTCCCGGATTGTCACAAAATACTTGTAGATGACATTTTATGAGGTTTCGAATTGATTTTTGGACCATAGGGTCCACGTTCCGAGCCTTTTACGGGTCATTTCGTTACCTTTCCTAGCAGCGTACAATTACTTGCTCAAACGGAAGCCAGAATGACACATTTCGTCACTCAAACGGTCCCTTCTCCACGTACCGACCATAGTTTAAGGCATAGCACCACCAGGGTAGGTCTCCGGCCAGACGGGTTCGAATTTTATTTTTTCGCGAAAACGTCCGTTTCGGCGATTTTCGTGAGCTATAACACACGGTTTTCGGCACCGGCCAATTTTTTGGAAACCTCCCGGATTGTCACAAAATACTTGTAGATGACATTTTATGAGGTTTCGATGATTTTTGGACCATAGGGTCCACGTTCCAGGCCTTTTACGGTCATTTCTTACCTTTCCTACGACAATTACTTGCTCAAACGGAAGCCGAATGACACATTTCGTCACTCAAACGGTCCCTTCTCCACGTCCGACCATAGTTTAAGGCATAGCACACCGGGGTCAGGCCGACGGGTTCGAATTTTATTTTTTCGCGAAAACGTCCGTTTCGGGCGATTTTCGTGAGCTATAGCACACGGTTTTCGGCACCCGGCCAATTTTTTGGAAACCTCCGGATTGTCACAAAATACTTGTAGATGACATTTTATGAGGTTTCGAACGATTTTTGGACCATAGGGTCCACGTTCCGAGCCTTTTACGGTCATTTCGTTACCTTTCCTAGCAGTACAATTACTTGCTCAAACGGAAGCCGAATGACACATTTCGTCACTCAAACGGTCCCTTCTCCACGTACCGACCATAGTTTAAGGCATAGCACCACCAGGGTAGGTCTCCCGGCCGACGGGTTCGAATTTTTTTTTTTCGCGAAAACGTCCGTTTCGGGCGATTTTCGTGAGCTATAACACACGGTTTTCGGCCCCCGGGCCAATTTTTTGGAAACCTCCCGGATTGTCACAAAATACCTGTAGATGATATTTTATGAGGTTTCGATTGATTTTTAGACCATAGGGTCGACGTTCCAGGCCTTTTACGGCTCATTTCGTTACCTTTCCTAGCAGAAAATTACTTGCTCAAACGGAAGCCAGAATAACACATTTCGTCACTCGAACGGTCCCTTCTCCACGTACCGACCATAGTTTAAGGCATAGCACCACCAGGGTTGGTCTCCGGGCAAGACGGGTTCGAATTTTATTTTTTCGCGAAAACGTCCGTTTCGGGCGATTTTCGTGACCTATAGCACACGGTTTTCGGCACCCGGGCCAATTTTTTGGAAACCTCCCGGATTGTCACAAAATCCTTATAGATGACATTTTATGAGGTTTCGATTGATTTTGGGACCATAGGGTCCACGTTCCAGGCCTTCTACGGGTCATTTCGTTACCTTTCCTAGCAGAAAATTACTTCCTCAAATGGAAGCCAGAATGACACATTTCGTCACTCGAACGGTCCTTTCTCCACGTACCGACCATAGCTTAAGGCATAGCACCACCAGGGTAGGTCTCCGGGCCAGACGGGTTCAAATTTTATTTTTTATTTTTTTTTGCGAAAACGTTGGTTCCGGGCGATTTTCGTGAGCTATAGCACACGGTTTTCGGCACCCAGGCCAATTTTTTAGAAACCTCCTGGATTGTCACACAATCCTTGTAGATGAAATTTTATGAGGTTTTCCATTGATTTTTGGACCATAGGGCCCACGTTCCAGGCCTTTTACGGGTCGTTTCGTTGCCTTTCCTAGCAGAAAATTACTTGCTCAAACGGAAGCCAGAATGACACATTTCGTCACTCGAACGGTCCCTCCTCCACGTGCTGACCATAGTTTAAGGCATAGCACCACCAGGGTAGGTCTCCGGGCCAGACGGGTTGGAATTTTATTTTTTCCTGAAAACGTCCGTTTCCGGCGATTTTCGTGAGCTATAGCACACGGTTTTCGGCACCCGGGCCAATTTTTTGGAAACCTCCCGATTGTCACAAAATACTTGTAGATGACATTTTATGAGATTTCGAACGATTTTTGGACCATAGGGTCCACGTTCCGAGCCTTTTACGGGTCATTTCGTTACCTTTCCTAGCGGACAATTACTTGCTCAAACGGAAGCCAGAATGACACATTTCGTCACTCAAACGGTCCCTTCTCCACGTACCGACCATAGTTTAAGGCATAGCACCACCGGGGTAGGTCTCGGGCCAGACGGGTTCGAATTTTATTTTTTCGCGAAAACGTCCGTTTCGGGCGATTTTCGTGAGCTATAGCACACGGTTTTCGGCACCCGGGCCAATTTTTTGGAAACCTCCCGGATTGTCACAAAATACTTGTAGATGACATTTTATGAGGTTTCGAACGATTTTTGGACCATAGGGTCCACGTTCCAGGCCTTTTACGGGTCATTTCGTTACCTTTCCTAGCAGACAATTACTTGCTCAAACGGAAGCCAGAATGACACATTTCGTCACTCAAACGGCCCCTTCTCCACGTACCGACCATAGTTTAAGGCATAGCACCACCAGGGTAGGTCTCCGGGCCAGACGGGTTCGAATTTTATTTTTTCGCGAAAACGTCCTTTTCGGGCGATTTTCGTGAGCTATAACACACGGTTTTCGGCACCCGGGCCAATTTTTTGGAAACCTCCCAGATTGTCACAAAATACGTGTAGATGACATTTTATGAGGTTTCGATTGATTTTTAGACCATAGGGTCGACGTTCCAGGCCTTTTACGGCTCATTTCGTTACCTTTCCTAGCAGAAAATTACTTGCTCAAACGGAAGCCAGAATAACACATTTCGTCACTCGAACGGTCCCTTCTCCACGTACCGACCATAGTTTAAGGCATAGCACCACCGGGGTAGGTCTCCGGCAAGACGGGTTCGAATTTTATTTTTTCGCGAAAACGTCCGTTTCGGGCGATTTTCGTGACCTATAGCACACGGTTTTCGGCACCGGGCCAATTTTTTGGAAACCTCCCGGATTGTCACAAAATCCTTATAGATGACATTTTATGAGGTTTCGATTGATTTTGGGACCATAGGGTCCACGTTCCAGGCCTTCTACGGGTCATTTCGTTACCTTTCCTAGCGTAAAATTACTTGCTCAAATGGAAGCCGAATGACACATTTCGTCACTCGAACGGTCCCTTCTCCACGTACCGACCATAGCTTAAGGCATAGCACCACCAGGGTAGGTCTCCGGGCCAGACGGGTTCAAATTTTATTTTTTTGCGAAAACGTCGGTTCCGGGCGATTTTCGTGAGCTATAGCACACGGTTTTCGGCACCCAGGCCAATTTTTTGGAAACCTCCCGGATTGTCACACAATCCTTGTAGATGAAATTTTATGAGGTTTTCCATTGATTTTTGGACCATAGGGCCCACGTTCCAGGCCTTAACGGGTCGTTTCGTTGCCTTTCCTAGCAGAAAATTACTTGCTCAAACGGAAGCCAGAATGACACATTTCGTCACTCGAACGGTCCCTCCTCCACGTGCCGACCATAGTTTAAGGCATAGCACCACCGGGGTAGGTCTCGGGCCAGACGGGTTGGAATTTTATTTTTTCCTGAAAACGTCCGTTTCCGGCGATTTTCGTGAGCTATAACACACGGTTTTCGGCACCCGGGCCAATTTTTTGGAAACCTCCCAGATTGTCACAAAATACTTGTAGATGACATTTTATGAGATTTCGAACGATTTTTGCACCATAGGGTCCACGTTCCGAGCCTTTTTACGGGTCATTTCGTTACCTTTCCTAGCGGACAATTACTTGCTCAAACGGAAGCCGAATGACACATTTCGTCACTCAAACGGTCCCTTCTCCACGTACCGACCATAGTTTAAGGCATAGCACCACCGGGGTAGGTCTCCGGCCGGACGGGTTCGAATTTTATTTTTCGCGCGAAAACGTCCGTTTCGGGCGATTTTCGTGAGCTATAGCACACGGTTTTCGGCACCCGGGCCAATTTTTTGGAAACCTCCGGATTGTCACAAAATACTTGTAGATGACATTTTATGAGGTTTCGAACGATTTTTGGACCATAGGGTCCACGTTCCGAGCCTTTTACGGGTCATTTCGTTACCTTTCCTAGCGGACAATTACTTGCTCAAACGGAAGCCGAATGACACATTTCGTCACTCGAACGGTCCCTTCTCCACGTACCGACCATAGTTTAAGGCATAGCACCACCGGGGTAGGTCTCCGGCCGACGGGTTCGAATTTTATTTATTCGCGAAAACGTCCGTTTCGGGCGATTTTCGTGAGCTATAGCACACGGTTTTCGGCACCCGGGCCATTTTTTTGGAAACGTCCCGGATTGTCACAAAATACTTTTAGAGGACATTTTATGAGGTTTCGATTGATTTTGGACCATAGGGCCCACGTTACATGCCTTTTATGGGTCATTTCGTTACCTTTCCTAGCAGACAATTACTTGCTCATACGGAAGCCAGAATGACACATTTCGTCACTCTAACGGTCCCTTCTCCACGTACCGACCATAGTTTAAGGCATAGCACCACCAGGGTAGGTCTCCAGGCCAGACGGGTTCGAATTTTATTTTTTCGCGAAAACGTCCGTTTCGGGCGATTTTCGTGAGCTATAGCACACGGTTTTCGGCACCCGGGCCAATTTTTTGGAAACCTCCCGGATTGTCACAAAATACTTGTAGATGACATTTTATGAGGTTTCGAACGATTTTTGGACCATAGGGTCCACGTTCCAGGCCTTTTACGGGTCATTTCGTTACCTTTCCTAGCAGACAATTACTTGCTCAAACGGAAGCCAGAATGACACATTTCGTCACTCAAACGGCCCCTTCTCCACGTACCGACCATAGTTTAAGGCATAGCACCACCAGGGTAGGTCTCCGGGCCAGACGGGTTCGAATTTTATTTTTTCGCGAAAACGTCCTTTTCGGGCGATTTTCGTGAGCTATAACACACGGTTTTCGGCACCCGGGCCAATTTTTTGGAAACCTCCCAGATTGTCACAAAATACGTGTAGATGACATTTTATGAGGTTTCGATTGATTTTTAGACCATAGGGTCGACGTTCCGTGCCTTTTACGGCTCATTTCGTTACCTTTCCTAGCGAGAAAATTACTTGCTCAAACGGAAGCCGAATAACACATTTCGTCACTCGAACGGTCCCTTCTCCACGTACCGACCATAGTTTAAGGCATAGCATCACCAGGGTTGGTCTCCGGGCAAGACGGGTTCGAATTTTATTTTTTCGCGAAAACGTCCGTTTCGGGCGATTTTCGTGACCTATAGCACACGGTTTTCGGCACCAGGGCCAATTTTTTGGAAACCTCCCGGATTGTCTTAAAATCCTTATAGATGACATTTTATGAGGTTTCGATTGATTTTGGGACCATAGGGTCCACGTTCCGAGCCTTCTACGGGTCATTTCGTTACCTTTCCTAGCAGAAAATTACTTGCTCAAATGGAAGCCAGAATGACACATTTCGTCACTCGAACGGTCCCTTCTCCACGTACCGACCATAGCTTAAGGCATAGCACCACCGGGGTAGGTCTCCGGGCCGACGGGTTCAAATTTTATTTTATTTTTTTTTTGCGAAAACGTTGGTTCCGGCGATTTTCGTGAGCTATAGCACACGGTTTTCGGCACCCGGGCCAATTTTTTGGAAACCTCCTGGATTGTCACACAATCCTTGTAGATGAAATTTTATGAGGTTTTCCATTGATTTTTGGACCATAGGGCCCACGTTCCGAGGCCTTAACGGGTCGTTTCGTTGCCTTTCCTAGCGATAAAATTACTTGCTCAAACGGAAGCCGAATGACACATTTCGTCACTCGAACGGTCCCTCCTCCACGTGCCGACCATAGTTTAAGGCATAGCACCACCGGGGTAGGTCTCCGGGCCGGACGGGTTGGAATTTTATTTTTTCCCCGAAAACGTCCGTTTCCGGCGATTTTCGTGAGCTATAGCACACGGTTTTCGGCACCGGGCCAATTTTTTGGAAACCTCCCGGATTGTCACAAAATACTTGTAGATGACATTTTATGAGGTTTCGAACGATTTTTGGACCATAGGGTCCACGTTCCAGGCCTTTTACGGGTCATTTCGTTACCTTTCCTAGCAGACAATTACTTGCTCAAACGGAAGCCAGAATGACACATTTCGTCACCCAAACGGTCCCTTCTCCACGTACCGACCATAGTTTAAGGCATAGCACCACCAGGGTAGGTCTCCGAGCAAGACGGGTTCGAATTTTATTTTTTCGCGAAAACGTCCGTTTCGGGCGATTTTCGTGACCTATAGCACACGGTTTTCGGCACCGGGCCAATTTTTTGGAAACCTCCCGGATTGTCACAAAATACTTGTAGATGACATTTTATGAGGTTTCGAACGATTTTTGGACCATAGGGTCCACGTTCCGAGCCTTTTATGGGTCATTTCGTTACCTTTCCTAGCGTACAATTACTTGCTCAAACGGAAGCCGAATGACACATTTCGTCACTCAAACGGTCCCTTCTCCACGTACCGACCATAGTTTAAGGCATAGCACCACCGGGGTAGGTCTCGGGCCGACGGGTTCGAATTTTATTTTTTCGCGAAAACGTCCGTTTCGGGCGATTTTCGTGAGCTATAGCACACGGTTTTCGGCACCCGGGCCAATTTTTTGGAAACCTCCTGGATTGTCACAAAATAATTGTAGTTGACATTTTATGAGGTTTCTATTGATTTTTGGACCATTGGGTCCACGTTCCAGGCCTTTTACGGGTCATTTCGTTACCTTTCCTAACAGACAATTAGTTGCTCAAACGGAAGCCAGAATGACACATTTCGTCACCTTAACGGTCCCTCCTCCACGTACCGACCATAGTTTAAGGCATAGCACCACCAGGGTAGGTCTCCCCGGCCGACGGTTCGAATTTTATTTTTTCGCGAAAACGTCCTTTTCGGCGATTTTCGTGAGCTATAACACACGGTTTTCGGCACCCGGGCCAATTTTTTGGAAACCTCCCGGATTGTCACAAAATACTTGTAGATGACATTTTATGAGGTTTCGATTGATTTTTGGACCATAGGGTCCACGTTCCAGGCCTTTTACGGTCATTTCGTTACCTTTCCTAGCAGAAAATTACTTGCTCAAACGGAAGCCAGAATGACACATTTCGTCACTCAAACGGTCCCTTCTCCACGTACCGACCATAGTTTAAGGCATAGCACCACCAGGGAAGGTCTCCGGGCAAGACGGGTTCGAATTTTATTTTTTCGCGAAAACGTCCGTTTCGGGCGATTTTTGTGAGCTATAGCACACGGTTTTCAGCACCCGGGCCAATTTTTTGGAAACCTCTCGGATTGTCACAAAATACTTGTTGATGACATTTTATGAGGATTCGATTGATTTTTGGACCATAGGGTCCACGTTCCCGGCCTTTTACGGGTCATTTCGTTACCTTTCCTAGCGAACAATTACTTGCTCAAACGGAAGCCGAATGACACATTTCGTCACTCAAACGGTCCCTTCTCCACGTACCGACCATCGTTTAAGGCATAGCACCACCAGGGTAGGTCTCGGGCCAGACGGGTTCGAATTTTATTTTTTCGCGAAAACGTCCTTTTCGGGCGATTTTCGTGAGCTATAACACACGGTTTTCGGCACCCGGGCCAATTTTTTGGAAACCTCCCAGATTGTCACAAAATACCTGTAGATGATATTTTATGAGGTTTCGATTGATTTTTAGACCATAGGGTCGACGTTCCAGGCCTTTTACGGCTCATTTCGTTACCTTTCCTAGCAGAAAATTACTTGCTCAAACGGAAGCCAGAATAACACATTTCGTCACTCGAACGGTCCCTTCTCCACGTACCGACCATAGTTTAAGGCATAGCACCACCAGGGTAGGTCTCCGGGCAAGACGGGTTCGAATTTTATTTTTTCGCGAAAACGTCCGTTTCGGGCGATTTTCGTGACCTATAGCACACGGTTTTGGCACCCGGGCCAATTTTTTGGAAACCTCCCGGATTGTCACAAAATCCTTATAGATGACATTTTATGAGGTTTCGATTGATTTTGGGACCATAGGGTCCACGTTCCAAGCCTTCTATGGGTCATTTCGTTACCTTTCCTAGCAGAAAATTACTTGCTCAAACGGAAGCCAGAATAACACATTTCTTCACTCGAACGGTCCCTTCTCCACGTACCGACCATAGCTTAAGGGATTGCGCCACCAGGGTAGGTCTCCGGGCCAGACGGGTTCAAATTTTATTTTTTTGCGAAAACGTCGGTTCCGGGCGATTTTCGTGACCTATAGCACACGGTTTTCGGCACCCGGGCCAATTTTTTGGAAACCTCCCGGATTGTCACACAATCCTTGTAGATGAAATTTTATGAGGTTTTCCATTGATTTTTGGACCATAGGGCCCACGTTCCAGGCCTTAACGGGTCGTTTCGTTGCCTTTCCTAGCAAGAAAATTACTTGCTCAAACGGAAGCCGAATGACACATTTCGTCACTCGAACGGTCCCTCCTCCACGTGCCGACCATAGTTTAAGGCATAGCACCACCGGGGTAGGTCTCCGGGCCGGACGGGTTGGAATTTTATTTTTTTCCCGAAAACGTCCGTTTTCGGCGATTTTCGTGAGCTATAGCACACGGTTTTCGGCACCGGGCCAATTTTTTGGAAACCTCCCGGATTGTCACAAAATACTTGTAGATGACATTTTATGAGATTTCGAATGATTTTTGGACCATAGGGTCCACGTTCCAGGCCTTTTACGGGTCATTTCGTTACCTTTCCTAGCAGACAATTACTTGCTCAAACGGAAGCCAGAATGACACATTTCGTCACTCAAACGGTCCCTTCTCCACGTACCGACCATAGTTTAAGGCATAGCACCACCAGGGTAGGTCTCCGGCCAGACGGGTTCGAATTTTATTTTTTCGCGAAAACGTCCGTTTCGGGCGATTTTCGTGAGCTATAGCACACGGTTTTCGGCACCCGGGCCAATTTTTTGGAAACCTCCCGGATTGTCACAAAATACTTGTAGATGACATTTTATGAGGTTTCGAATGATTTTTGGACCATAGGGTCCACGTTCCAGGCCTTTTACGGGTCATTTCGTTACCTTTCCTAGCAGAAAATTACTTGCTCAAATGGAAGCCAGAATGACACATTTCGTCACTCAAACGGTCCCTTCTCCACGTACCGACCATAGTTTAAGGCATAGCACCACCAGGGTAGGTCTTCGGGCCAGACGGGTTCGAATTTTTTTTTTTTTTGCGAAAACGTTGGTTTCGGCGATTTTCGTGAGCTATAGCACACGGTTTTCGGCACCCAGGCAAATTTTTTGGAAACCTCCTGGATTGTCACACAATCCTTGTAGATGACATTTTACGAGGTTTTCCATTGATTTTTGGACCATAGGGCCCACGTTCCAGGCCTTTTACGGGTCATTTCGTTACCTTTCCTAGCAGAAAATTACTTGCTCAAACGGAAGCGAGAATGACACATTTCGTCACTCAAACGGTCCCTTCTCCACGTACCGACCATAGTTTAAGGCATAGCACCACCAGGGTAGGTCTCCGGGCCAGACGGGTTCGAATTTTATTTTTTCGCGAAAACGTCCTTTTCGGGCGATTTTCGTGAGCTATAACACACGGTTTTCGGCACCGGCCAATTTTTTGGAAACCTCCCGGATTGTCACAAAATACTTGTAGATGATATTTTATGAGGTTTCGATTGATTTTGGGACCATAGGGTCGACGTTCCAGGCCTTTTACGGCTCATTTCGTTACCTTTCCTAGCAGAAAATTACTTGCTCAAACGGAAGCCAGAATGACACATTTCGTCACTCGAACGGTCCCTTCTCCACGTACCGACCATAGTTTAAGGCATAGCACCACCAGGGTAGGTCTCCGAGCAAGACGGGTTCGAATTTTATTTTTTCGCGAAAACGTCCGTTTCGGGCGATTTTCGTGACCTATAGCACACGGTTTTCGGCACCCGGGCCAATTTTTTGGAAACCTCCCGGATTGTCACAAAATCCTTATAGATGACATTTTATGAGGTTTCGATTGATTTTGGGACCATAGGGTCCACGTTCCAGGCCTTCTACGGGTCATTTCGTTACCTTTCCTAGCAGACAATTACTTGCTCAAACGGAAGCGAGAATGACACATTTCGTCACTCAAACGGTCCCTTCTCCACGTACCGACCATAGCTTAAGGCATAGCACCACCAGGGTAGGTCTCCGGGCCAGACGGGTTCAAATTTTTTTTTTGCGAAAACGTTGGTTCCGGGAGATTTTCGTGAGCTATAGCACACGGTTTTCGGCACCCAGGCCAATTTTTTGGAAACCTCCTGGATTGTCACACAATCCTTGTAGATGACATTTTATGAGGTTTTCCATTGATTTTTGGACCATAGGGCCCACGTTCCATGCCTTTTACGGGTCGTTTCGTTGCCTTTCCTAGCTGAAAATTACTTGCTCAAACGGAAGCCAGAATGACACATTTCGTCACTCGAACGGTCCCTCCTCCACGTGCTGACCATAGTTTAAGGCATAGCACCACCAGGGTAGGTCTCCGGGCCAGACGGGTTGGAATTTTATTTTTTCCTGAAAACGTCCGTTTCCGGCGATTTTCGTGAGCTATAACACACGGTTTTCGGCACCCGGGCCAATTTTTTGGAAACCTCCCAGATTGTCACAAAATACTTGTAGATGACATTTTATGAGATTTCGAACGATTTTTGGACCATAGGGACCACGTTCCAGGCCTTTTATGGGTCATTTCGTTACCTTTCCTAGCAGACAATTGCTTGCTCAAACGGAAGCCAGAATGACACATTTCGTCACTCAAACGGTCCCTTCTCCACGTACCGACCATAGTTTAAGGCATAGCACCACCAGGGTAGGTCTCCGGGCCAGACGGGTTCGAATTTTATTTTTTCGCGAAAACGTCCGTTTCGGGCGATTTTCGTGAGCTATAGCACACGGTTTTCGGCACCGGGCCAATTTTTTGGAAACCTCCCGGATTGTCACAAAATACTTGTAGATGACATTTTATGAGGTTTCGAACGATTTTTGGACCATAGGGTCCACGTTCCAGGCCTTTTACGGGTCATTTCGTTACCTTTCCTAGCAGACAATTACTTGCTCAAACGGAAGCGAGAATGACACATTTCGTCACTCAAACGGTCCCTTCTCCACGTACCGACCATAGTTTAAGGCATAGCACCACCAGGGTAGGTCTCCGGGCCAGACGGGTTCGAATTTTATTTTTTCGCGAAAACGTCCGTTTCGGGCGATTTTCGTGAGCTATAACACACGGTTTTCGGCACCCGGGCCAATTTTTTGGAAACCTCCCGGATTGTCACAAAATACTTGTAGATGAAATTTTATGAGGTTTCGAACGATTTTTGGACCATAGGGTCCACGTTCCAGGCCTTTTATGGGTCATTTCGTTACCTTTCCTAGCATACAATTACTTGCTCAAACGGAAGCCGAATGACACATTTCGTCACTCAAACGGTCCCTTCTCCACGTACCGACCATAGTTTAAGGCATAGCACCACCAGGGTAGGTCTCCGGGCCAGACGGGTTCGAATTTTATTTTTTCGCGAAAACGTCCGTTTCGGGCGATTTTCGTGAGCTATAGCACACGGTTTTCGGCACCCAGGCCAATTTTTTGGAAACCTCCCGGATTGTCACAAAATACTTGTTGATGACATTTTATGAGGTTTCGAACGATTTTTGGACCATAGGGTCCACGTTCCAGGCCTTTTACGGGTCATTTCGTTACCTTTCCTAGCACACAATTACTTGCTCAAACGGAAGCCAGAATGACACATTTCGTCACTCAAACGGCCCCTTCTCCACGTACCGACCATAGTTTAAGGCATAGCACCACCAGGGTAGGTCTCCGGGCCAGACGGGTTCGAATTTTATTTTTTCGCGAAAACGTCCTTTTCGGGCGATTTTCGTGAGCTATAACACACGGTTTTCGGCACCCGGGCCAATTTTTTGGATACCTCCCAGATTGTCACAAAATACCTGTAGATGATATTTTATGAGGTTTCGATTGATTTTTAGACCATAGGGTCGACGTTCCAGGCCTTTTACGGCTCATTTCGTTACCTTTCCTAGCGAGTAAAATTACTTGCTCAAACGGAAGCCAGAATAACACATTTCGTCACTCAAACGGTCCCTTCTCCACATACCGACCATAGTTTAAGGCATAGCACCACCAGGGTAGGTCTCCGGGCAAGACGGGTTCGAATTTTATTTTTTCGCGAAAACGTCCGTTTCGGGCGATTTTCGTGACCTACACACGGTTTTCGGCACCCGGGCCAATTTTTTGGAAACCTCCGGATTGTCACAAAATCCTTATAGATGACATTTTATGAGGTTTCGATTGATTTTGGGACCATAGGGTCCACGTTCCAGGCCTTCTACGGGTCATTTCGTTACCTTTCCTAGCAGAAAATTACTTGCTCAAATGGAAGCCAGAATGACACATTTCGTCACTCGAACGGTCCCTTCTCCACGTACCGACCATAGCTTAAGGCATAGCACCACCAGGGTAGGTCTCCGGGCCAGACGGGTTCAAATTTTATTTTTTTGCGAAAACGTTGGTTCCGGGCGATTTTCGTGAGCTATAGCACACGGTTTTCGGCACCCAGGCCAATTTTTTGGAAACCTCCCGGATTGTCACACAATCCTTGTAGATGAAATTTTATGAGGTTTTCCATTGATTTTTGGACCATAGGGCCCACGTTCCAGGCCTTAACGGGTCGTTTCGTTGCCTTTCCTAGCGATAAAATTACTTGCTCAAACGGAAGCCGAATGACACATTTCGTCACTCGAACGGTCCCTCCTCCACGTGCCGACCATAGTTTAAGGCATAGCACCACCGGGGTAGGTCTCCGGGCCGGACGGGTTGGAATTTTATTTTTTCCCGTGAAAACGTCCGTTTCCGGCGATTTTCGTGAGCTATAGCACACGGTTTTCGGCACCCGGGCCAATTTTTTGGAAACCTCCCGGATTGTCACAAAATACTTGTAGATGACATTTTATGAGGTTTCGAACGATTTTTGGACCATAGGGTCCACGTTCCAGGCCTTTTACGGGTCATTTCGTTACCTTTCCTAGCAGACAATTACTTGCTCAAACGGAAGCCAGAATGACACATTTCGTCACTCAAACGGTCCCTTCTCCACGTACCGACCATAGTTTAAGGCATAGCACCACCAGGGTAGGTCTCCGGGCCAGACGGGTTCGAATTTTATTTTTTCGCGAAAACGTCCGTTTCGGGCGATTTTCGTGAGCTATAGCACACGGTTTTCGGCACCCGGGCCAATTTTTTGGAAACCTCCCGGATTGTCACAAAATACTTGTAGATGACATTTTATGAGGTTTCGAATGATTTTTGGACCATAGGGTCCACGTTCCATGCCTTTTACGGGTCATTTCGTTACCTTTCCTAGCAGACAATTACTTGCTCAAACGGAAGCCAGAATGACACATTTCGTCACTCAAACGGTCCCTTCTCCACGTACCGACCATAGTTTAAGGCATAGCACCACCAGGGTAGGTCTCCGGGCAAGACGGGTTCGAATTTTATTTTTTCGCGAAAACGTCCGTTTCGGGCGATTTTCGTGAGCTATAGCACACGGTTTTCGGCACCGGGCCAATTTTTTGGAAACCTCCCGGATTGTCACAAAATCCTTATAGATGACATTTTATGAGGTTTCGATTGATTTTTGGACCATAGGGTCCACGTTCCGGGCCTTTTACGGGTCATTTCGTTACCTTTCCTAGCGAGAAAATTACTTGCTCAAATGGAAGCGGAATGACACATTTCGTCACTCGAACGGTCCCTTCTCCACATACCGACCATAGCTTAAGGCATAGCACCACCAGGGTAGGTCTCCGGGCCAGACGGGTTCAAAATTTATTTTTTTTTGCGAAAACGTTGGTTCTGGGCGATTTTCGTGAGCTATAGCACACGGTTTTCGGCACCCAGGCCAATTTTTTGGAAACCTCCTGGATTGTCACACAATCCTTGTAGATGAAATTTTATGAGGTTTTCCATTGATTTTTGGACCATAGGGCCCACGTTCCAGGCCTTTTACGGGTCGTTTCGTTGCCTTTCCTAGCAGAAAATTACTTGCTCAAACGGAAGCCAGAATGACACATTTCGTCACTCGAACGGTCCCTCCTCCACGTGCTGACCATAGTTTAAGGCATAGCACCACCAGGGTAGGTCTCCGGGCCAGACGGGTTGGAATTTTATTTTTTCCTGAAAACGTCCGTTTCCGGCGATTTTCGTGAGCTATAGCACACGGTTTTCGGCACCGGGCCAATTTTTTGGAAACCTCCCGGATTGTCACAAAATACTTGTAGATGACATTTTATGAGATTTCGAACGATTTTTGGACCATAGGGTCCACGTTCCGAGCCTTTTACGGGTCATTTCGTTACCTTTCCTAGCGGACAATTACTTGCTCAAACGGAAGCCGAATGACACATTTCGTCACTCAAACGGTCCCTTCTCCACGTACCGACCATAGTTTAAGGCATAGCACCACCAGGGTAGGTCTCCGGGCCGGACGGGTTCGAATTTTATTTTTTCGCGAAAACGTCCGTTTCGGGCGATTTTCGTGAGCTATAGCACACGGTTTTCGGCACCCGGCCAATTTTTTGGAAACCTCCCGGATTGTCACAAAATACTTGTAGATGACATTTTATGAGGTTTCGAACGATTTTTGGACCATAGGGTCCACGTTCCGAGCCTTTTACGGGTCATTTCGTTACCTTTCCTAGCGGACAATTACTTGCTCAAACGGAAGCCGAATGACACATTTCGTCACTCAAACGGCCCCTTCTCCACGTACCGACCATAGTTTAAGGCATAGCACCACCGGGGTAGGTCTCGGGCCGGACGGGTTCGAATTTTATTTTTTCGCGAAAACGTCCTTTTCGGGCGATTTTCGTGAGCTATAACACACGGTTTTCGCCACCGGGCCAATTTTTTGGAAACCTCCCGGATTGTCACAAAATACATGTAGATGATATTTTATGAGGTTTCGATTGATTTTTAGACCATAGGGTCGACGTTCCGGAGGCCTTTTACGGCTCATTTCGTTACCTTTCCTAGCAGAAAATTACTTGCTCAAACGGAAGCCAGAATAACACATTTCGTCACTCAAACGGTCCCTTCTCCACATACCGACCATAGTTTAAGGCATAGCACCACCAGGGTAGGTCTCCGGGCAAGACGGGTTCGAATTTTATTTTTTCGCGAAAACGTCCGTTTCGGGCGATTTTCGTGACCTATAGCACACGGTTTTCGGCACCCGGGCCAATTTTTTGGAAACCTCCCGGATTGTCACAAAATCCTTATAGATGACATTTTATGAGGTTTCGATTGATTTTGGGACCATAGGGTCCACGTTCCAGGCCTTCTACGGGTCATTTCGTTACCTTTCCTAGCAGAAAATTACTTGCTCAAATGGAAGCCAGAATGACACATTTCGTCACTCGAACGGTCCCTTCTCCACGTACCGACCATAGCTTAAGGCATAGCACCACCAGGGTAGGTCTCCGGGCCAGACGGGTTCAAATTTTATTTTATTTTTTTTGCGAAAACGTTGGTTCCGGGCGATTTTCGTGAGCTATAGCACACGGTATTCGGCACCCAGGCCAATTTTTTAGAAACCTCCTGGATTGTCACACAATCCTTGTAGATGAAATTTTATGAGGTTTTCCATTGATTTTTGGACCATAGGGCCCACGTTCCGAGCCTTTACGGGTCGTTTCGTTGCCTTTCCTAGCTGAAAATTACTTGCTCAAACGGAAGCCAGAATGACACATTTCGTCACTCGAACGGTCCCTCCTCCACGTGCTGACCATAGTTTAAGGCATAGCACCACCAGGGTAGGTCTCCGGGCCAGACGGGTTGGAATTTTATTTTTTCCTGAAAACGTCCGTTTCCGGCGATTTTCGTGAGCTATAGCACACGGTTTTCGGCACCCGGGCCAATTTTTTGGAAACCTCCCGGATTGTCACAAAATACTTGTAGATGACATTTTATGAGATTTCGAACGATTTTTGGACCATAGGGCCCACGTTCCAGGCCTTTTACGGGTCATTTCGTTGCCTTTCCTAGCAGAAAATTACTTGCTCAAACGGAAGCCAGAATAACACATTTCGTCACTCAAACGGTCCCTTCTCCACGTACCGACCATAGTTTAAGGCATAGCACCACCGGGGTAGGTCTCGGGCCGGACGGGTTCGAATTTTATTTTTTCGCGAAAACGTCCGTTTCGGGCGATTTTCGTGAGCTATAGCACACGGTTTTCGGCACCGGGCCAATTTTTTGGAAACCTCCCGGATTGTCACAAAATACTTGTAGATGACATTTTATGAGGTTTCGAACGATTTTTGGACCATAGGGTCCACGTTCCAGTGCCTTTTACGGGTCATTTCGTTACCTTTCCTAGCAGACAATTACTTGCTCAAACGGAAGCCGAATGACACATTTCGTCACTCAAACGGCCCCTTCTCCACGTACCGACCATAGTTTAAGGCATAGCACCACCGGGGTAGGTCTCCGGCCGGACGGGTTCGAATTTTATTTTTTCGCGAAAACGTCCTTTTCGGGCGATTTTCGTGAGCTATAACACACGGTTTTCGGCACCGGGCCAATTTTTTGGAAACCTCCCCGCATTGTCACAAAATACCCGTAGATGATATTTTATGAGGTTTCGATTGATTTTTAGACCATAGGGTCGACGTTCCGAGCCTTTTACGGCTCATTTCGTTACCTTTTCTAGCAAAAAATTACTTGCTCAAACGGAAGCCGAATAACACATTTCGTCACTCAAACGGTCCCTTCTCCACATACCGACCATAGTTTAAGGCATAGCACCACCGGGGTAGGTCTCCGGCAAGACGGGTTCGAATTTTATTTTTTCGCGAAAACGTCCGTTTCGGGCGATTTTCGTGACCTATAGCACACGGTTTTCGGCACCCGGGCCAATTTTTTGGAAACCTACCGGATTGTCATAAAATCCTTATAGATGACATTTTATGAGGTTTCGATTGATTTTGGGACCATAGGGTCCACGTTCCAAGCCTTCTACGGGTCATTTCGTTACCTTTCCTAGCAGAAAATTACTTGCTCAAATGGAAGCCAGAATGACACATTTCGTCACTCGAACGGTCCCTTCTCCACGTACCGACCATAGCTTAAGGCATAGCACCACCAGGGTAGGTCTTCGGGCCAGACGGGTTCAAATTTTATTTTTTTTGCGAAAACGTTGGTTCCGGGCGATTTTCGTGAGCTATAGCACACGGTTTTCGGCACCCAGGCAAATTTTTTGGAAACCTCCTGGATTGTCACACAATCCTTGTAGATGACATTTTATGAGGTTTTCCATTGATTTTTGGACCATAGGGCCCACGTTCCAGGCCTTTTACGGGTCGTTTCGTTGCCTTTCCTAGCAGAAAATTACTTGCTCAAACGGAAGCCAGAATGACACATTTCGTCACTCGAACGGTCCCTCCTCCACGTGCTGACCATAGTTTAAGGCATAGCACCACCAGGGTAGGTCTCCGGGCCAGACGGGTTGGAATTTTATTTTTTCCTGAAAACGTCCGTTTCCGGCGATTTTCGTGAGCTATAGCACACGGTTTTCGGCACCCGGGCCAATTTTTTGGAAACCTCCCGGATTGTCACAAAATACTTGTAGATGACATTTTATGAGGTTTCGAACGATTTTTGGACCATAGGGTCCACGTTCCAGGCCTTTTACGGGTCATTTCGTTACCTTTCCTAGCTGACAATTACTTGCTCAAACGGAAGCCAGAATGACACATTTCGTCACTCGAACGGTCCCTTCTCCACGTACCGACCATAGTTTAAGGCATAGCACCACCAGGGTAGGTCTCCGGGCCACACGGGTTCGAATTTTATTTTTTCGCGAAAACGTCCGTTTCGGGCGATTTTCGTGAGCTATAGCACACGGTTTTCGGCACCCGGGCCAATTTTTTGGAAACCTCCCGGATTGACACAAAATCCTTATAGATGACATTTTATGAGGTTTCGATTGATTTTGGGACCATAGGGTCCACGTTCCAGGCCTTTTACGGGTCATTTCGTTACCTTTCCTAGCAGAAAATTACTTGCTCAAACGGAAGCCAGAATGACACATTTCGTCACTCGAACGGTCCCTCCTCCACTCACCGACCATAGTTTAAGGCATAGCACCACCAGGGTACGTCTCCGGGCTAGACGGGTTCGAATTTTATTTTTTCCTGAAAACGTTCGTTTCGGGCGATTTTTGTGAGCTAGCACACGGTTTTCGGCACCCGGGCCAATTTTTTGGAAACCTCCCGGATTGTCACAAAATACTTGTAGATGACATTTTATGAGGTTTCGAACGATTTTTGGACCATAGGGTCGGCGCTCCGAGCCTTTTACGGGTCATTTCGCTACCTTTCCTATCAGAAAATTACTTGCTCAAATGGAAGCCAGAATGACACATTTCGTCACACAAACGGTCCCTCCTCCACGTGTTGACCATAGTTTAAGGCATAACACCACCAGGGTAGGTCTCCGGGCCAGACGCGTTCGAATTTTATTTTTTCGCGAAAACGTCCATTTCGGGCGATTTTCGTGAGCTATGGCACACGGTTTTCGGCACCCGGGCGATTTTTTTGGAAACCTCCCGGATTGTCACAAAATACTTGTAGATGACATTTTATAATGTTTTGATTGATTTTTGGACCATAGCGCCCACGTTTCAGGCCTTTTACGGGTCATTTCGTTTCCTTTACTAACAGAAAATTACTTGCTCAAACGGAAGCCAGAATGACACATTTCGTCACTCAAACGGTCCCTTCTCCACGTACCGACCATAGTTTAAGGCATAGCACCACCAGGGTTGTTCTCCGGGCCAGACGGGTTCGAATTTTATTTTTTCGCGAAAACGTCCATTTCGAACGATTTTCGTGAGCTATAACACACGATTTTCGGCACACGGGCCAATTTTTTGGAAACCTCCCGGATTGACACAAAATCCTTATAGATGACATTTTATGAGGTTTCGATTGATTTTGGGACCATAGGGTCGACGTTCCAGGCCTTTTACGGGTCATTTCGTTACCTTTCCTAGCAGAAAATTACTTGCTCAAACGGAAGCCAGAATAACACATTTCGTCACTCGAACGGTCCCTTTCCACGTACCGACCATAGTTTAAGACATAGCACCACCGGGGTAGGTCTCCGGGCCGGACGGGTTCGAATTTTATTTTTTCGAGAAAACGTCCGTTTCGGGCGATTTTCGTGAGCTATAGCACACGGTTTTCGGCACCGGGCAAACTTTTTGGAAACCTCTCGGATTGTCACAAAATACTTCTAGATGACATTTTATGAGGTTTTGATTGATTTTTGGACCATAGGGTCCACGTTCCGAGCCTTTTACGGGTCATTTCGCTACCATTCCTAGCGAGAAAATTACTTGCTCAAACGAAGCCGAATGACACATTTCGCCACTCTAACGGTCCCTTCTCCACGTACCGACCATAGTTTAAGGCATAGCACTACCAGGGTAGGTCTCCGGGCCAGAGGGGTTCGAATTTTAGTTTTTCGCGAAAACGTCTGTTTCGGGCGATTTTCGTGAGCTATAGCACACGGTTTTCGGCACCGTGCCAATTTTTTGAAACTTCTCGGAATGTCACAAAATACTTGTAGATGACATTTTATGAGGTTTCGATTGATGTTTGTACCATAGGGTTCACGTTCCGGGCCTTTTACGAGTCATTTCGTTACCTTTCCTAGCAGAAAATTACTTGCTCAAACAGAAGCCAGAATGACACATTTCGTCACTCGAACGGTCCCTTCTCCACGTACCGACCATAGTTTAAGGCATAGCACCACCAGAGTAGGTCTCCGGGCCAGACGGGTTCGAATTTTATTTTTTCGCGAAAACGTCCGTTTCGGGCGATTTTCGTGAGCTGAAAAACCCTAAGAGTTTTGGCTTCTATTTATAAGTCAACGGCGGCTCCTCCAACGGCCGGACGGATAAGTCTGCGCTCGGCTGACTCAGCGGCGGCGCCTGACTCTTCAACTTCTACTAGTCGACGCGCCTCATCTCGGGGGCTCGGCTACTTCTACTCGACTTCCTGGGTAGCGGCAAGACTCAAGAGCAACTCAGGACACATTCTACAAGATGACCCTTCAATTCGAGAGGAAGTACTCGACTCAAGGCTCGGGGGCTCTGTGTCACGTGTCCTTCGGTTTTTTCTTCGGATTTTACGGGATATTCTTGCCAAAACTTCAGATGGACCCTCAGCCAGAGTCTACAACTCAACCTAAGGCTCGGGGGCTACTCCATATGGAGTGCGATTTTGCAATCGCACTTCCATATCAGTTTCGGCTTCAAGACAACACGGGCATTGTTGAAGACCTTCAAGAGCAGCACTCGAGGATGCTTGGGACTACTCGAGAAGACTTCAGGATTGTTCAAATGTCAGCTGGAGTACATTCCAGCCTCGGGATGCTTCGGCTACTCTTGAGGACTTTTGACTTGTAGTACTCGGGGACGCTCGAGGACTACTCGTTAAGGCCGTCAAGACTACTCGAAGCTATCCTTCTCGACTACAAAGTACTCGGGGGCTTGTCGTATGGACCTCCCTGGGCCCACTACCTCGGTGGGTACCTGGACCGACTACTCGGTGGGCCCCTGGGACTACCCGACTTGCGTTGCACCGCACCTGCTGGCGTGAAGCACAAGGACTACGGAGGAGAAGTACTCGGATAGGAAGCTGTATATGTCCTGCACTGTATAGAGGACTCCTAGATGTACTCGACTTGTACTCTCTCCCTGAACCGACTTGTAACCCTGCCTCCCGGACTATATAAGGTGAGGCAGGGACCCCTCTCTCTCTCACGGCTGAAGATTGCACCATCTTGTAATCGCACCCAATCAATCCAGAGCTACGCAGCATACAGGACGTAGGGTATTACGCACCTCGCGGCCCGAACCTGTCTAAATTGTGTGCCACGTGTCTCTTCCTTCGAGTTACCGATCTCGGCGAGGCCACATTCATCTACTTCGGGTACTCCCCTTAGTAGGTTGCCGGTCTAAAACACCGACAAGTACTAGATTAGGAAAGCTTATCATGTACACCGACATAGGATACTCCTAGTCATACTCGACTAATACTCTTTTCCTAAACCGACTTGTAACCCTGCCTCCCACAGTATATAAGGCAAGGCGGGGACCCCCCAAACATCATCTGAATCTTACGCAATCAATCAAGAGCTACGCAGCATACAAGACGTAGTGTATCACACATATTGTGGTCTGAACCTGTCTAATTGTGTGCCTCATGTCTCACCTTCGGGTTCCTGATCTCGGAAAGCCCCACCAACAACTCTCTACCTCGGGTAACCCCCTTGGTAGGTTGTCGGGTACAAACACCGATAGTTGGAAAAGCTAGGGTGTAGAGATAAAAGTTGAAGAAAGTATTTAATAGATTGGGTGATAGCCTCAACAGGCAGTGGCCCTTTATATTTATATTTATAGGGTGGGGAGGTCTTGCATCGCAAGGAAAACCTTTACAACTCGAAAAACACCAGGACTCTTTAATTCTACTTGGACTCGGTGGGGTGACCGGTCAGACCTGTCGGGCCCACCTGTCCGGTCGGACCGCCTAGGGATATCAGTCGGCTTGGTGCCACTTTTGGGTGTCAACAAGTAAACAGTTCGATGTGATGAATTTGCAGTGCAAATTTGCGAATCTAAACCGGACCATACTTGTATTTTTAAAAAATTATTCTATATGAAATAAAGCTTCTACTCTTTCATTGGTTAACGACATGATCGTCGACCGCGTGACACATGAGATGACATTATCAAGCTCGTGACTTAGCTATGGTTCCATGGAGGCCCGTAGATATAGTGTAACATACGTGTATTCATAGGGTGATTGTTTGCATGAGTATATATAAGCATTTGTGACATTTGCAAAAAAAAACTTTTTTAATTACGATTCCCACATAAGAATAAAATTACATACTCGCTCTTTTCGAATTACTTAAAACTAAGTATACGTGTGTACACGTTACATATACGTGTGTTGCTATCGGAAGGATAAAATAAAATTACACAAATTATCTAGGGAAACAGAGAAGCAACAGTTATAGGATATGGGCTACAGCAGTACATTGATGTTTCCTCCTCGTGAAACCAAAAAGGATATGAGGTGCTAATTTCACATCCTATATCCCAATGTCATATCCTATACACGTTGCTTCTCTTATTTCCGACTGTATTGCATTAGGGTGAGGTGCCAAATTACCTTTCTAAAATTCCCAATTATACATTTATTAGTCTTATTTAATATGAACTCTTTGGGTTAGTTAGGCCACTAGATCTTCATAAAATACAACATTGCAATTTTTTTCGTTTTTAGATTAATGTGAGAAATTATATATTTATCAGTCTATTTAATATGGACTCTTTGGGTTAGTTTGGGCCATCAGATCTTCATAATATTCGATGGTGCAAATTCTTCTCTTTTTCAATTAACGCAAGAATTTTCACACCCTCTCGGCGAACATGACGGCTTCTTTTAACACCGTTGTATTAAGATAATAGATATGAAACATCGATATGATCGCTACGTGCATACATATGATGGATTTTCCCATGCTTATTGGTTTTCATCATGATTATTCTGAATCTGCTATTCCGTTTCTAAGTTCGGTTTGATCATGTTGCAAAATCCATGGTTATACTTCCTACAAGCGAAAAACATTGGCTTTGCTGGAACCCTTATGAATGGAACAGACAGAAATACAGAATTCTAAATTGCTCTTGTCCTGGATGTGTGTGTTGGTTTTTTCAGGTGTTCTTTAAGAGTTATACGTACTCCTTCCGAGTTATGTTGCCAACTTCGATGGGATAAGGGCCAAAGAATGGCTAAAACACCAAGATAAATAGGATGGTATCTTCTTTGTCTCCACCTTTTTCAATATGCTTTTTTTGTCCTTGCGTTCAGGCAAGTATTGGTGATTCCAAGGCCCAGTAGTTGGATTATTAGTTTTAGAGGTAGTCATGTTGCAGCTAAAGTTCTGGGAAAAAATGTTAGTTTTAGACTTTGGTAGCCAGCTAGGAAATAAACATTGGGATTTAGCTAAGCATCGTCTCCATTGCCAGGACATTGGGATACAGCAGCTTGAACACTTAGCAAAGGCCTACAGCTTTGGCATAGCACATCTATGTCCGTGGCCTCCACCCGATGGACAACGGCGATTTTCAGTACTCAGCCTCCCCTGGTGACATGGTCCTCTCCTACGTCTCACGAGTTCTCATGGAGGAGGATGATGCTGAAGAAGAGCTCCTCTGCCGGGACATTGATCACCCTGCACTTCTCCAGGTGCAGGAGCCCTTTGCCCGAATCCTCTTCCCCCCTTCTTCCACCAGCTTAAACAGTGACAGCACCATCAACAAGAGCAACATGAATCCGTTGCAGGGTTGCAGTGGTGACCACTGCACTCTCAACAACTCAGCCTTCCCCAAGAGTACTGCGGATGCGTTCTGCAAGGGAGCAAGAGACGCGAGCAGGTTTCTGCCGAGAGACAATGGCTTCATCAGAAAGGACCAGCAGTTGATCCAAACGAGAAACCATAGGGTGATCAAGAAGAGGCACAGCAGGGATGATGACAAGCTGGAGGAGGAGGTGTGCAGGTCCAGCAAAGCTATGGTTACGACGGAAGAGCAACTCGAAGAGATGTTTGATGAAATGATGCTGCGTGGGTGCGAGACATGCATCAAGGACATGGAGAAGCTGCGCATCTCCAAGGCTGACGAGGCAATGAACAGCAAGAATGAGAAGGGTGACGTGGTGGACCTGTGTGCATTGCTGATATGCTGTGCGCAGGCGGTAGCTGCGGGCAACGTCATGATGGCGCGGGAGCTGCTGGGGCAGATGAAGCAGCATGCGTCGCCAGCAGGGGATGCCACACAACGGCTAGCGGTGTGCTTCTCCAAGGCGCTAGAGGCACGTCTTGCGGGCATCGGGAGCCAGCTTTGGCAACTGCAGACGGTGGAGCGGCGGCCCTTGGTGATAAAGCACCTGGAGGCCTACAAACTTTACATGGCAGCCTGCTGCTTCAACAGGGTGGCACTCTTTTTCAACATCCTGACCATCAGGCACGCCATGTCCGGGAGGAGAAAGCTTCATATCCTAGACTACGGTCCACACCACGGGTTCCAGTGGGCAGGCTTGCTCCGTTGGATGGCCAAGCGGGAAGGAGGCCCGCCGGAGGTGAAGATAACTGCTGTAAGCCATCTCCAACCCAGGCCATGTCCATCCGAGCGGGTTGAGGATACAGGGCACCGGCTTGCCAAGTGTGCCCGTGAGTTCGGCGTGCCATTCAAGTTCCGCACCATCACCGCGAAGAAGTGGGATGCAATTTGCACTGAGGACTTGGAAACAGATGATGCCGATGAGGTGCTTGTCGTGAATGATCTCTTCAATTTCAGTACCTTGATGGACGAGAGTGTCTACTTTGACAGGCCGAACCCTCGGGATGCCGTCCTCAGTAACATCAGCAAGATGCGGCCTCATGTCTTCATCCAGGGTGTTGTGAATAGCTCATGTGGCACCTCCTTCTTGGTGCGTTTTCGGGAGGCTCTCTTCTATTACGGTGCGCTTTTTGACATGCTTGATGCGACCATCCCAAGGGAGAGCAAGGTGCGATCGCTGCTCGAACAGGGCATGTTGGGTCACTCTGTGATGAATGTCATTGCCTGCGAGGGTGTGGACCTGGTGAATCGCCCCGACAAGTATAGGCAGTGGCAGGTGAGGAACCAGCGAGCAGGCATGAGGCAGCAACCTCTGAAACCAAACATAGTCAAGGTAGTGAAGGAGAAGGTGTTGAAGGACCATCACAAGGACTTTTTTGTCGGCGAGGATGGCCGGTGGTTGCTGCAAGGGTGGAAGGGGCGCATCATCTATGCCCACTCTGCATGGGTTCCACAAGACTCTGTTTCTGAATGAGAAGACGCATTGTGCTTGTGCAGTTAGGCAGTATCAGATTCTCTGGAAGAGGAAAAAAATTGTCAGCTCTGGGTTCTTGCATGCAAGAAAAATTCAGTAGCTGCCTGAGTAATTACATAGTATATATTTGGGTATTATGTTAAAGAAATGCACAAATGAGATAGAGAAAATTGTTGGTTGTTGTTCACTTTAAATTTTTGTTTCACGAACTTCTAATACTTATGGAGTCAAATGCGTAGTGCATCACTAAACCAGTATCAGGAGTCTCACATGAGTCACTTAACTCGAAAATGGTACATGGTGTATCATTGAACTTGTATAGTTGTTCACTGCAAGTGTGATGATGAAGAGTGGCATGATAGTGATTATGAGATTGCATCCGATGACGATGACTTGTGGGAGGATAATGTGGAGTGGTGAACTGGTGATACATGAATGTGATGAAGATGATCCTGACTGTGATGCCGAGGGTCTGCTACATTTTTGTTTTTTTATCTTACATAATTTCAATTATACCTTGTTTAATTGTTTTCATTCTTAGATTCCAACAAGAGACTTGAGCCAACTCTACCTAGGGCCACTGCCTGATGAGTCTGCCTTGGTTGAGGCTTACAGACATGCCATTCCAGAAGCACGGTTGACAACAGCTACACAAAGAGGCCAGGCAAGACCAAGAGGGAGTACTACAGGAAGAGGAAAAAACAGTGTAGGAGGGCAAGACAACCCATCTGTTAGTGCACCAAGAGGGCGTGGTAGGAACAGTTTAGCTGGAACAGGAAGAGGGAGGGGAAGAAACAGTGAAGCGCCAGGAGCAGAAACTTCTCTCAGTACACCAAGGTGTGAACTGGTGTTGCCTCATCATGTGCGTGATGAGCTCAATGAAAAATATTTGTCACTTCCTCTTTATCTTTAATTTGTTTTGTCATCCAAGTGTGATTGGCTGTAGCCTATACAATGTTGGGTTCATCGAGCACCTGGCTGTCAGCCAATTTACCTGCCTCTGAAAATACGCCTCTGATCCTCGAAGAAATATATCAGTTCCAGACTTGCAGTGTTCTCTAGAGCTGCTCTACGCCAAACTAGCCATGGCAATCACCCAGGAGCAGGAGCTGCAGCTGGACGTCATGGAGACCACACCATCCTCCCCCGCATCACCAACAGTGGCAAGGACACCTCACCTGTGGACGACGACAACCTTGTGCTTCCCTACATCTCGCGCATGCTCATGGAGGAGGACATCACCAGTGAGTTCTCAGACCAGTACGATTCAGATCACCCTGCCCTCCTCAAGGCCCAGCAGCCCTTCGCCGAGATCCTCTTCAATGCCACCAAACGTGCCCCTGCAAGCTCTCCCAGCAGCTGCACATGGACACTGTGGAGGCCAAGAGCTTGCTGATAGCCAAGAACAGCTGTGTGGACGTGGTGAGCATGTCATTCTTCAAAGGCATGGAGGAGGCCAACAAGTTCTTGCCCATTCCCACGGACAGTTTGACGGCCCGCAGCTGCAGGAGGAAGAAGAGGCTTGACAGGGATGATGAGACACAGGCAGAAGAGGTCGGCATGAACACCAGCAAGCAGATGGCAGCATCGCTGCAACCTGAGACGGGGGAGGAAGCAGCTGCGCGGGGAGATGCTGGACCGGCTGATGCTTAATGGCTACGACCCAAGCCTCGCTGACATGCAGGAGTCATACCTTCTCATGGGGATGGGGAAGGCACCACCACGGGGAAGGCACACAGTGGACCTGCACACCTTGCTCCTTCAATGTGCCGAAGCTGTGGCCATCAACAATTATCGTGGAGCAGTTGACCTGCTAGAGCGGATCAAGCATCACTCATCACCGACAGGGGACAGCATGCACCGATTGGCGCACTGCTTTGCCATGGGGCTGGAGGCACGGCTGGCTCGCACAGGGAGCCAGATCTATCGGTTGTTCATGGCCAAGCGCACCTCCACGGTAGCTATCCTCAAGGCCTACCAGTTCTACATGGCTTCCTGCTGCTTTCTGCCGGTGCCACACCTCTTCTCCAACAAGACCATCTACAAAACCGCTGCTGGGGGGAAGAAGCTGCACATTGTCCACTATGGTCTAGGCCGCGGGCTCCAATGGCCAGACTTACTGCGGTGGCTTGCACGCAGAGATGGTGGGCCGCCAGAGGTGAGGCTCACCGGTATTGACAACCCACAGCCTGGGTTTCGTCCGGATCAGCACATTGAGGAGACAGGGCACCGGCTCAGCGAATGTGCACGCCACATTGGTGTGCCGTTCAGGTTCCGTGGCATTGCGAGGAAATTTGAGGCTGTCCATGTTGAGGACCTAGATATTGATCCCGATGAGGTGCTCGTCGTCAATTCCATGCTCCATTTGCAGAACTTGATGGACGAAAGTGTCTTTGTTGAGAGGCCAAACCCCAGGGACATGGTGCTCAGCACCATCAGGAAGATGAGGCCATCAGTGTTCATCCACACCATCAATAATGGATCACACAGCAGCGCTTTCTTTATGACACGGTTCCGTGAGACTCTCCAAAGCTATGCTGCACTATTTGACATGATGGACACTGTCGCCCCAAGAGACGATGATAAGAGACTGCTGGTGGAGCAGGACATGTTTGCAGCGTGCGTCACAAACATCATCGCATGCGAGGGCATGGACCGGGTGCAGCTGCCTCAAAGCTACAAGCAATGGCAGATATGTAGCCAGCGAGCAGGGCTTAGGAAGCTACCGTTGGACCCCGAAATTGTTCAGATGCTCAAGGACAAGGTGAAGAAGGAATATCACAAGTCTTTTGTGATCAATGAGGATCAACATTGGCTTCTCCAAGGATGGAAAGGACGGGTGCTCTACGCGCTCTCCATGTGGACAGCAGACTGATGACAGATATGTCTTGGCACAAACTTGATCAGGGTTTATGTTATGTAGTCCATCAATAGCCTTTTGTCAGTGTAACAGCTACTACTTCCACAAATAAATTGATCCTGAGTTTTCAACAAAAATAAGATGGGCGAATTTACTGCTGCACATCCCAAGTTTCATGAAATGTTCATTTCTGAAGATAGAAATTTTCTAGTGTACAATATTATATCTTCATACTTGGGATGAGAAATTTTATATCTAACATAATGGATAGAAGGATGCACCATCACTTTATTTATGTGCTTTTGTTTCATCTAGACAAAGCAGAGTATATACACCATAGTTAAAAAAATCAGACAACAAAATAATCCTTGTGCTAAACCAATAGGATTTGTGCAATATGATTCCTCAATTGTATTATAGACCAGCAAAAAGTTGCCATATGACCTAAGACAAACATTAAATGGACAGGCTTGAGGCAGTTGCCATTGAAAACCAAGGATCGCATAAAAAATGGCAACCACAACTCTGCAAGGATGAATAGCATGTATGTTTTTACAAGCAATGTTATTGAAACAACATGACTCGGCTAGAGAGCAAACAGAATAATGGAGGATGCCATTCTTATGTAGTCCAATTTTATTGCAACAAGGCAATGAGAAAGTTCGAATATTGACAAGTATCAGAGAATGTATTAGACACTAAATAGTCAATATTATTCGCTTGAAAGGGGGGTTGCAAAAAAATTACAAATTAAAATAAAATATACATTGCAATAAGCTACTAACCAGTAATTTCTTTTTCTCTTGGTGGCGGTTGCATTGTTGTGCCATGCATGTGCACCCTGATTGGTTATGGACTGATGGTGGAGCCATCAAGCCTAGAATATAGCTATCAATTATACTGATAAACCATTCAGCAAGTAGCTTATCATAAGCATCTTGGGCATCTAAGATCTCAGAAATCCAATCATGTTCCTTGACACTATAGTTGATTGATACTTGATAGATAGGGCTTTCCCTTGAAACTACTGCACACAGTGGCCAGAAGCCATGACCTGGAGTAGAAAGAGAAATGAAGGGATAAAGAAAACATTAGCATGGATACCAATTACCAAACAATCCATATCAACACCACTTGAATACTACCAAAAATGAAGAGCCTTGACCAATAATAGGTCCATTGGGATATCAGCACGGATGTGCCAAAATATCCAAATCCACGCAGCATATACCTTAAAAATATTAGTAGGGGACAAGAACAAATATGATACCCCAAGTTACAGCAGAAAAAATCCAAGAAACAAGCACCTTATACAAGGATATGGTTGTCTGCAGTCAGCTGAGCTGACTTAAAGAAGATATTTAATAGACAACGGGTGTAGTATTTACAACGAGGCACAGGAAGATTATAACTAGGTACAGACTTCAACAACAAGGGTACAGTAACCCACTAACCCTTGAACTCCTTAACTACAGTTAGTAGATTTGACCTTTTTTAACTGTCTTCATGTTCAATCAATACTCATCCTTCAGATGGTTCCACAAGAATTTTGGTAGTCTATGCATCTAATAGGATTTGGTGACTAAGTCGAAATGTGTGTCCTTATGCATCTGTCTGTTTCATTGACAGATTCTTTACAGGGTGTAGAAGTAACAAAAGACAGTTGGGTACTAACACTAGCAAGCAGGAGGAAATAAGGTGTCATTCTGGGCATTAAACTGTAGGTAACAAAAGAATTTCGCTCAAACAATCACTTAGGCAGAGTTGCGCAACAATAAGAAAAGGACATCATAGGTAAAGCTACCACAGGCAAAAAAATATAAAGTACATGCTCCTTGACATAATTTCATAGATAATGCAGATTCTTGTCCTTTCATTTGTGTAATGGGTTTAGTTTCAGTTATTTACAGAAACCTGCTGCAAATCTGCAAATGAAGATTTGCATTGCTTATATTGCAATTACCAGGCATTATTCCAGAGGTAGATCTTCTTCACCAAACCACCTTGGAGGATCATACCCATAACCGCCTGCATGTACATCAGATAACACAAGGCTGAAGCCCCATAAACATGATATGACGCAGGCCTGAAAATATCAAATGAATAGTAGTAACTAAGCACCAATAGAACAGCATACCAAGCGGATTACAGCGGCACAGACGCCAAGCAGTCAATATTGTACCCTTTGTAACACCATATCTTTTGTATGCCTGCATAGAGTACTCACTGCAAGTTGGCACATAGCGGCAGCTTGAAGGCAGTAAAGGTGATATTTCCCCTGTTCACATAGAGCTGGGCTGATGAGCGATCAGTCTAGAGATGCAATTGATCTTAAAAATGAGCAGAAAACACAGTCAGGCTGCAAGCTGCAAATATGAGCTTACGAATTTCAAGTATTCAGTTTCACCAATAAGATACGGAGACAGATTGGAGAGGGGCTATCTAAATCCTAAAGTAAAGGCTCGCGATTGAAGTACCAACTGTCCCCTGCCATGAACTTTCTCCATTTGATTTGATAAGGTTGAATTAGCCTCATATTTATGAGATAATAAAATATGTTGTAAAACTTTAGCATGGATAGTGCCACATTGACTCCCAAATCCTTAACTTCCTCTGCTGAGAGTCATAAGTGCAAAGACTGTGAGCAAACCTATTATGTAGTTCTACAGCAAAAACACAACTAATTTTCTAAGAAACAGTGTTCGATGTGCTATCTTCAAAAATGTCTCTTAACTATATAACAGGGCGTGCTCCCATTCTAAATTCGTGTTTTAGAAGAGCCTACATGCGCGGTAAATTTACAACAAAGTTTTATGTCAGCGGTTTACGTCGGATAAGATCCTGACGTACATTAACCTCCTGCACATTTGTCGCTCCTTGCCATTAATTCACTTGGAAGAAAACACCCAAGCAAGGATCTTACAGTAGTCCAAGCAATACACCACATCCACAGGCAGGCATGACATGAACTACTGTGTAGGTCTAGAATGGAATAATGGAGGCCCGTGTAACTGTGTAAGGCAGGCTACTATTGACTGATTGATTAATCTCAAGATGCCCTCAAAAAATTAATCTTAAGATAAGAAATCAAAATCGCGACCAAAAGGGAATACAGTACGTCAGTACCAAGCACTTGATAAAACCATCAGATAACCATTCCTGAGATTTCAGGAAATCCGATGTCACTATACTGACCTTCGTCGTCAGCAGCACAGCGGACTCTCCACGCCAGAATCTTTCTCCTCTTCTGGTACGAAGCACCGAAAGAAACTAGAGATCAAAGACAAAGAAACATCCATGAGATGATTCTGGGGAATAATTAAAAAAAGAAGAAGAAGAAGAAGAATTTCTTTTGTTCTGGAATCGATTGACTGAATATATCTTTGTTGACTCGAGCAACCGGAGTGTGACGAGGGGTTCGCCTGTGCTTCCGGAAAGAGGTGGCGCAGCCGGGATAGGCAAGGGGGAGGCGGAAGTGAAGGGGGCGGCGGCGGCGGCGGCGGCGGCGGCCATGGCGATGGCGGTGTGGACACGCAGGCTTTGGGCCTGTTTCTAGTTGGATGGGCCTTCAAAACATTGTGGGCTTAGCTCGGCCAACTACTGGCACAAAAAATTCCAGCGCACATTATTGATTGAGTCACGCTGATTAGCTTTTTTTTTTTCTTGTCCACTTGACCCTTAAAGAAAATCAGTGCACACAATATTTTTTTTCTCAATTTTTAGATGCTTCAGTTGAGATCGTGTTAAAACTGTCTGATTAGAGAAATTTCTTCCAAGAAATCATTTTCGCCACTGTGGAGAAGGAGATAACATAGATTTGCCTCAATGGCCATGTTTGGATGGAGGTGTTAGTGTTAGTTTGTAACAAACTAACACCAAGACTAACACTTTGGAGCCAAACACATGTGTTAATTGGTGTTAGTTTGGTGGACCCCACCCCTTTTCTCTCTCCCTCTCCTTTTTCAAATGATTGGAAAAGTTACTTTAAATACAAACTAACACCTTCATCCAAACATCTAAGGTGTTATTTTTTTATGTGTTAATTTGGAGGTGTTAAAAACTACCACTAACACTAACATCTACCATCCAAACATGGCCTATATATATATATATATATATATATATATATATATATATATATATATGAAAGTTTCTTTAAAAGAAACTAACTACTGCTCTATGAGTGTAGTGGTGGTTATGCATGTGCTGCAAATTGAAGAGTTTGGACTTTTCCAAATGGACAAGATGGCGGTTGGACTTTTCCAAAACCTACCCCTCATGGCCTCATCATACCATCACTCTCCCTCTGTAGTGCCAACAACTGTCGTTTTAATCAGAGTATACTTAGCAACTAAAAAAAGTTATCAATCAGGGTGCATCCGCAGCAAATTAAGGTTACATTATATGACCTAGCTGGTCTTTTAAGTATATATGCATGCGCGCGCTTTGGACGTAATCTAAGTTAGCTTGTTTGTTTGCTGGCTAGGATCACATGCATGGCCGTCACCACCATTTGTTTCCAACTGACAAATCCACATGCTAATGTACGATAGCACCATCGGAATTTCCAAATACAATGTGTACATGGTCATCAAATGAGTATACTTTATTAATTTGGACACCGACATTGGAAATAAAGGTTTTAATAATTCATCAAGGATCGATGTAATGCGTGCATGCTCAAAGCAACGCTACCGTAATTAATTAAGCAGACAGCTCGTTGTTTTTATGGAAATATTGAAATAATAAGAGTCATAGACAATTACAATTTTTTTGTTTCAGCCTGTCTACGTACGTGCGTGCGTGTGATTAAATTGCAGGATAATTAATTAATTAAGCTAGTCGTTGTTAGTTTTGTAGGAGGCAGGCAGGCAGCTTGTGAATTGCGATAGATGTGTGTGATGCAACAAGGCAGTTGGGCGCACATCACATGAAGGATTAACTATATACTTATCTTGGACTTTAGTTGGCATCGTCCTTGCATCTACACATCTAAACTTAAACTGTGGATGGACGCCGGCCTGCTGCATCGCAGCTGGTTCACTGAACCCGGCCGGCCTGCGCATATATATGATTATTGAGGAATCAGAACCTAAGCCAATTTGGTATAGGATGAATTGTATTGAAGTCTGCTTGGCACGATGAAAGTGTTGCACATATATATATATATATGATGAGTGAGAGAGCTCTGGCAGCTTATATAGTACATAATGATTAAGCTCATTGACCTTTGCTCCTGATAATAGCATACCACGTTGTACTCCCTTTTGCTCCAAAATGTAGATTGTTTCACTTTTTTCTAGGTATGTACGCAGATTTTGTGTTATATGTATTTAGACATAACATTTTATTTAGGCTTAGGCGTGTAGAAAAATTTATGTATCTAGAAAAAAAAATGATAAAACGGTCTACATTTTGGAACGGAGCGGTCGAGCGAGGAAGTATACGGCAAATATGTATATTGTTGGTGAGTGGTGATAGTTTTCATCAGGCTGATTAATGTACAGGCACGATCGAGCAAATAAAAGAAAATGAAGGTGGAAAGTAAAGCGCGCAATGGGGAGCATATGCATGCACCCCATGGGAGGGAAGCTAGAGCTAGCAGCATAGCCATGTGCTGTGCTCCCACATGAGTCAGTTTGCATCGATCGTTCTCTCGTCCTAAATCAAATCTAATGTGATGACAGACGACGAAGGTGAGCCAGCGATTAGATGCTGCGTCACCGGCAGCATAATTTAATTAACGATGAAGATTCTCTCTTTTTTTTTCTGATTAATGCACGGGACTTTGGGAGGGGGAGAGGAGATCGACAGCACACGCAGCATGAGTAGTGATGAGTGGTGACTGGTGAGATCGATGCCAACGACTAGGCACGACAAACTAGAGAGAGCTCTCCAGGCTGGCTATAAATAGAGAGATGTTGCTGCTGCTGCTGCTGGTGGAAGCGGTATAGCACTGCAATTGTCGTGCCCCATGGAGGTTAGGGTCAGTCTGTTTTCAAAAGATTGTAACATTTTTGTATGAATTCGGATGGAGATAAACTTTATACGAAACTTGTAGCTTTCGACGAGATATACAACTTTGTGGTTCAAACATTTTTCATTTGAAGTCATCTTAGGGCTCAAATAATTGATATATTGTCCAGATCTGGATACCGAAAATGTAGAATGAAACACGGCTAAATGAGAGCTAGATGTGCTTTCAACCCAGACTAGGGCCTACCGAGTGTGGCCTGCCTAGTATGATACGAAATGGGCCTTGAAGCCTTATTTTTGGGCCAAAACTTAAGGTGGTTAGTGGACTTTCTGGGCTACGAGTAGGGTCTCGGTCGGGGTGGCCTGGGTCGGAGCCCCGCCACCGGCCATCACCGTGTATATTAGTCGTGCCATATCATGTGGCGTGATACAAGTATTAGTCGATTATTAGATGATATCGTATATAGGCCATATATACATGCAGTGATAAACTAGTTATACATATCGCTACTATATTATATTACATGATCGATTATTAGGTTCAGATGCTACACATATCCTTATGTTCTATAACTCTGAACAAAAAAAACTCAATTAAAGCACGAACTGAACATACATAGAGCACAAGGGAACATATATATGGATGAGTCACAGTGTACTAGTGATGAGAGATGTGTAGGTACGGTAGATGATATACTGTCCATTTTATTTCCTGGATGTTGGCGGCGGGCAGAAGGTGATGAGGTACCGGCTGGCCTTGCAGCGGTTGAGGGAGGTGGCGTCGTCGTAGGCGTAGCTGTAGGCCTTGGGGCAGACGGCCTTGAAGACGTGGGCGAAGATGGTGGGGCGGCACCTCTCCGGCGACGCGTACTCCCCCGTGCAGCAGTACCTGTCGCCTCCCATGGCCCCGCACGCGCTCCGGCACCCGGCCACCTTCCCTTCCCTGTCCCTCACCTCCAGCGCCGCCGGGCAGCAGACGTTCATGTCCGCCTGGCACCCGGCCACGCCGCACCCCGCGCCGCCGCCCACCGGGGACATGGACACCGGCGCGTTGAACCCGTCCACCAGCGACACGTCGTAGAAGTGCAGCGCCGACTTGGGGGTGCCCAGGGTCATCTCCACCACCGTCGCCGGCGCGGCGCCCGGACGCCCGTCGCACCGGAGCACGCCGCCGCAGTCGCCCGTGGCGCAGCTGCCCAGGCCGCGGCCGTCGAAGGAGCAGCCGCGGCGAGGCCACACGCGGCCCGACCAGCCCAGCGGCACGTCGAAGGCGGTCTCGTCGCCGGGGGCCAGGTGGAAGCCGCCCGACTGCGGCGTCGGGTGGCCGGCGGTGCCCAGCAGGCCAGGCCATATCGACTCCGCGCAGTTGTTCACCAAGATCAGCTGGACTCCGCCGTTTCCGCTCGCTGCCATGGACACGAAAATGCTGCTGCTAATAGCAAGGACGGCGATGAGGAGCTGGAGCTTATTAGCCATGGTGCTGCTGTTTGCCTGTGATTTGTGAGCTAGAGCTGCTGTTGCTGATCGAGACTGCGGTGAAGCTGCCTTATATGCATCTGCAGGGTGTTAGAAAACTAGGCAATTTTCGGTACACGGTCACGGTCTCGTCTCGTCTCGTCACGACACGCCACGCCACGCCACGCCCACGCCCACGGCCCGGCCCGGCCCGGCGCGGCGCGGCGAGCGAGCGCGCGCGCGCGTGTGGCACGCCCTTCTCCTTTTACCAACTTCACAAGTGGTCCACCATTGGTCCACCCTTTAAGTTAGTTAAGATTCTCATTGGCTTTCAATGCGGGATTAAATCCCTAGCATTTATTTTGTGGACCTTTTAATTCTTAAGATTAATTGAGACTAAATGGCCCAAGGCCCAATTAATCCAACAATCCCCACCAAGAATTTCAAGGTACACAAAGAAAAAATCCTCTTCTCAACTCTTGTTTTGATATACGACTTTATGGTGGAAGATTGTTAAGTTGAACATCCACCGAGACAAAAGCTACACTCATTCACAACTGACCAATGGACTATGCCTTGAATTGGCAGTTTCGTGCAAACAAGTTTGACTAGAGTCCCTTGCCAGTACTAGGCTGCTATAAGCATCCCCTCGGGTTGGAGCGTATAAGTCATACTCCGTGCCTTTCATGGGTATCTAGAGATCACCCTATCTCATAGATTGTGACTAGCAATCAAACCCATATAGGTGCAATCCTTTAAGATGTTCTGTAGGCCAACATCTTTGCTCCTCTTTGAGCCACTCGGATCACATTAAGGTTTTTCACCAACCTGCCATACAGATTTTAGAAGAGAAATGCATCTCTACTGGAATGAGCCCTTTACAAAGGTTCTCTTCTCTGTTAAACAGTAGTTTCTTGCACTATCCTAATTCATGGGATCTCCGATCACATAGGACAGGTTACCACTACCGAATAACGCCGACGGGTCTCAAGCCCAATTCCTGGATGCATTGTCTATCACATTACGTGAAAGACCCTTTGTGAATTGATCGCGGATTCTTAGCCGTTTGGATATAGTCCAAGGCTATCACTCCGGAGTTTCTCATTTTCTTCTGACAGATTTCGGCCGCCTCTTTACATGCCTAGATGACTTCATGTTATCCTTTGAGCTATTCACCTTGACAATCACCGTTTGATTATCACGGTTCATGAGGACCGCCGGTATCGGTTTTTCAACTACCGGTAAATCCATAAGGAGTTCACGAAGCCATTCGGCCTCAGCGTGGCGGTGTCCAATGCGGTGAGTTCCCGCCTCCATAGTTGACCTCGTTAAGATGGTCCGCTTGCAAGACTTCCGGGAGACGAGCGCCACCTCCAAGTGTAAACACATATCCACTTGTGGCTTTAATCTCATCCGCATCGAGATCCAATTCGAATCACTATAGCCCTCTAGTACCCTAGGATACCCAAGATAGTGAATCGCGTAGTTCATTGTTCCTTTCGGATAGCGCATTACCCGTTCAAGAGCTTCCCAATGAGCATCTCCCGGGTTAGACACGAATCGACTCGGTTTGCTCACGGCATAAGCGATATCGGGTCTAGTAGCGCTAGCTAGGTACATTAGTGAACCAATGATTTGGGAGTATCTCGGTCGATCTCTCATTATTCTTATGTTTTTCCTTAACATTTTACTAGCATCATAAGGTGTTGGAGCCGGCTTGCGATCGTTGTAACCAAAACGACTCAAGATTTTCTCCACATAATGAGATTGTGTAAGAACAACCCCACCATCACCTTCTCTCACTAGTTTAATGTTTAGAATCACATCGGCCTCCCCCAAATCTTTCATCTCGAAGCTTTGAGACAAGAATTCTTTCACTTCCTTAATCGCATTAAGGCTTGTCCCAAATATCGGTATGTCATCTACATACGGACATAGGATCACTCCTTCGCCCCCACCATAGCGATAGTACACACATTTGTCGGCTTCGTTCACAACAAAGCCAAGCGACGTTAGAGTTTTGTCAAACTTCTCATGCCATTGCTTAGGAGCTTGCTTGAGACCATACAAAGATTTTACCAATTTACACACCATCCCTTCTTGACCTTTTACTACGAATCCATCGGCTGATCCATATAGATCTCCTCCTCCAACTCTCCATTTAGGAAAGGCTGTCTTAACGTCCATCCGGTGAACGATAAGACCATGGGAAGTCGCCAAGGAAAGTAGTACTCGAATAGTGGTCAATCGGGCAACCGGTGAGTAAGTATCGAAAAAATCTTCTCCTTCTTTACGAGTATAGCCTTTAGCCACCGGCCTTGCCTTGTACTTATCAATAGTACCATCGGGCCTAAGCTTTTTCTTGAACACCCACTTGCATCCTACGGGTTTGCACCCATAGGGACGCTCCACAACCTCCCAAGTACCATTAGACATAATAGAGTCCATCTCACTCCGAACTCGCTTCCTTCCGGTAGTCGACATCCGGAGAGGAATATGCCTCTTCAATGGTTCTAGGAGTGTCATCCACGAGGTACACAATGAAATCATCACCAAAGGACTTTGCAATCCTCTGTCTCTTGCTCTTTCTAAGAGCTTCATTGCCATCCTCCTCAAGATTTTCCTCATGTGGTTGTTCATTGTGTTCTATCGAAACAACAGGTTCTTTGAGTTCATTATTAATAGACAATTCATGACTACATGTGCTATCTATCTCTTTCATAGGAAAAATGTTCTCAAAAAATGTAGCGTCTCCGGATTCCATGATGGTGCCAACATGCATATCGGGTACTCCGGATTTCAATATTAAAAACCTATAACCCACCTTTGTGTAGAGCATAACCAAGAAAGATACAATCGGCAGTTTTAGGTCCTAGTTTACGTTTCTTGGTTATAGGCGCATTCACTTTGGCCAAACATCCCCAAGTCCGTAAGTATGAAAGTGTTAGCCTTTTCTTTTCCCATTCCTCGAATGGTGTTATCTCTTTGTTCTTCACAGGAACACGATTCAGGACATGACATGCAGTCAATATAGCCTCACCCCACCATTCCTTGGAAAGTCCCGCTGTGTCTAACATGGCGTTAACCAAATCAGTTAGAGTGCGGTTCTTTCTTTCGGCTACCCCGTTTGATTGAGGTGAATAGGGAGGCGTCCTCTCATGGATTATTCCGTGTTCCTCACAGAACATAGTGAAAACATTAGAAAAATACTCTCCACCACGATCAGACCTAATTCTTTTTATCTTTCTCTCAAGTTGATTTTCTACTTGACTTTATAGATTTTAAAGTATTGTAATGCTTCATCTTTAGACTTCAACAAATAGATATAGCAAAATCTAGTACAATCGTCTATTAGAGTCATGAAAAACTTTTTACCACCTTTTGTCAACACACCATTCATCTCGCATAGGTCGAATGAATTAGTTCTAGAGGTGCCAAGTCTCTCGCCTCGGCCGAAAAATGAGGCTTGCGAGGTTGTTTTGATTCAACGCACACATGGCACTTAGAATTCTTGACTAAGGTAAATTTCGGAATTAAACTCAAGTTTGCAAGACGCATCATACAACCAAAATTAACATGACAAAGTCGCGAATGCCAAACATTTGACTCATCATTAACATTCGAGACATGGTTCACAACTTTATTACAATCATATGACAGAGAAAAGCGGAACAGGCCTCCGCTATCATAACCTTTTCCAATAAAACTTCCAAATTTAGAAATTACACATTTATTGGATTCAAAGACTAATTTAAAACCGTCTCTACACAGTAGAGACCCGCTGACTAAGTTCTTCTTGATAGTAGGGACATGCTGCACGTTCTTCAATCGAACGATCTTTCCCGAAGTAAGCTTCAGATCGACCGAACCAACACCAAGAACACGCGCATGTGATCCGTTTCCCATCAACAAGGAGGAAATTCCGCCCGCCTGGTAAGAGGAAAACAAGGAAATATCGGCACAAACATGAATATTAGCACCGTATCAATCCACCAATCGGGTGACCGACATACCGAAAGAAGCTCGTAGGTAAAAGATTACCGTACCCGACGTTCCACCAGTTTCACTAATAACCATGTTGGCACTTTTGCCATCTTTCTTATCCTTGCGATCCGGACACTTTGCGGCAAAGTGTTCCGTGCTACCACAGACGAGTAGCACTTTCCGGTTGGCGGCTTTTTCGCTTGAACCGAGCCGTCCGCTTAGCCTTTGGTTGGTTTTGATCTTGCTTGTTTTTCTTTTTGAATGCATTGTTGTTCTTCTTACGCACCAAATTAGCACTAGAAGACCCAACAATCCCTTTACCATGTGTCTTGTCCTTTGCTCTTGCCTTCTCTTCAACATCAAGAGTGCCGATAAGATCGACAACGAAGCAAACTCTTGCCTCTTGTGTTTTAGAGAGGTTCCAAAGTCCTTCCAAGAAGGTGGTAACTTGGAGATAATACCTCCAGCCACAAACTTGTCGGGCAACTTACATGGTGCATCCTTGCTATAATTCTCAAGATCTCTAGCTAGCGCTCGAATCTCATGGGCCTGCTCTACCACGTAACGGTCTTCAACCATTTTGTAGTCATAGAGTTGTTCCATGACATACGGCCTCACCACCGGCATCGAAACCCCAAACTTAGCCTCAAGCGCATCCCAAATATCTTTGCCACTTGGCGACGGAAGGTACGTGTCCACAAGGTTTTCGGCGAGAACACTCAAGATGGCACCGCGAAACGGGTTATCGGGTGCCTCGAAAGCCTTCTCCTCCTCGGAGAAAACTGTTCGGGCTTCCCCCGTATGACATGCATGATGCTCATCGCCGTCAACCAATACGTAACCCTTTGCTTCCAACGCTTGTAATTTGAACCATCGAAAACATTTGGTTTGAGCGTTGCGGCGAAACTAGTTACCGAAAGCCTATCAACAATATAAGGTTTTTGGATTGTTAGAAAACTAGGCAATTTTCGGTACATTTTAATTCCAGAAATTATTAACAAATTCATGACGATTATAAGTGATCCCGTGAGAACGAGCATGTGCATGTGTTCAAGTTAAATCTCAAATAAAACTCGAACAAAATTACACATAAGGAGTTTAGTATGTACCCAAAGGCGGGACGGTTGACGGAGTCAACCGGTGCGCCGTTATCCCCTGGAATAGACATGCTACTCGTGGGGGGACCTTGTTCGGTGTAGTCGTACAAAGGTGATGCAGTGGCGAGTCGTTGCAGTGAAGTACGAACGGCCTCCGGGAAGTAGTCGTTCACGCTGATGTAGTCGTACTGGAAGTAGTCGTTCTCGCGGAGGCCGTAGACGTACTGGAAGTAGTCGTTCACGCGGACAGGGACGAAGACGTACAGAAGAGCGAGCAGGCGCGTACGGGTACGCTCCCCAAAAACCTTATCGCCCACCTATCCCGAGCGGGATCGCTAGGTGGACGAGGTTCGGAGGCAGCCGCTCACGCAAACGGTGTGCGCGCAAAGCTTGCGTTGGGAATGGCAAGAGAGCAAAGCAACACGGAGGGGAGAAGAGAGAGGTCTCCTAAGCAGGAGTACCTGAGTGTGTGAGTGTGTGTCTGTGCCAGAGGAAGGAGTCCTCTTATATAGGCGCAGAGGAGAGGAGGAGGGAATGAACCTGGACGCTTCTGACCACCATAATTCTCATTAAATGTCGGTTACCCGGTCACCGTCACCGTCTCGCCACGCCCCGGCCCGGCGCGGCGAGGCGCGGCGAGCGAGCGCGCGCGCGCGTGTGGCACGCCCTTCTCCTTTTACCAACTTCACAAGTGGTCCACCATTGGTCCACCCTTTAAGTTAGTTAAGATTCTCATTGGCTTTCAATGCGGGATTAAATCCCTAGCATTTATTTTGTGGACCTTTTAATTCTTAAAATTAATTGAGACTAAATGGCCCAAGGCCCAATTAATCCAACACAGGGTGCAAGATGCTACTCTACACACTCTACTAATTAAGAGATTTGATTCTGGCAACAAGCAGTGTAGTGGCTAGCTCCCATGATTCTGTCTAGGCCCGCCCATCAGTAACAGCAGCTAGTATAGCCACCAACAACACTGAAGAAACTACTCAGCTTCTTCAGTGAGTCAGTGATGAACTTTTCCATACATACCTGCTGACACATAAAGTTCAGAGAAAGCAAAAGAGAGTACTGCTGACATAAAGTAGTGTGCTGCCGTCCTCCAACTTAGGATGGATCATCACCATCTATATATCTCCTTTGATTTTGTTTGCTTTTTCAGTTCGGAAGGGATTGCAATGCAATCTCAGGATCGATTCCTTGCTTTGAACTGGGGGTTAGCTTCTTGCCCGTAATACGTACGTATTTGGATAGCCAAAAGAGAATGAGGGCCAGCAGCAAGTTGGTGCACGGATCGGACACTTTCCTTGCTGCAAGGAATATCTGTCTGCTCCCTCCATCTCTTTTGCTTTTCCATCGCCATGATTTCGTCAAGGCAATGAGGCAATCTAATCTTGTGAACTTGCTGTCGGCCTATACGTACGTATTGCTTGGAGGGCCCAATTCAAATTTAATCGGGCCGCTGACAAATTGGGCCTCCAAATTCTACAGAACTTTTGGCCGCGCCCAAAGTATAACCTAAAGTACTTTGGTCACTAAATAATACTCTCTCCCTTCTCGTTTATAAGGCGCGCACGTATAACAAGATTCAAATTATACAATCTCTGACTACTAATTTACTCACCATATTTTTTGTTTTGTAATGTAAATTTGACATGGTTGAATTTGTATTTAAATGTAGTTTCTAATGATTATACGTTCATAACCACAAATGAAATAATATAAGAGGAATTAGTGGTCAAAGCATAGTTTGGAAGACCGTGTCGTGTCTGCCCGCGCCTTATAAACGAGAAAGGGGGGAGTAGTGACTAGTATTAATTCTCATGAACAACGTAATGTAAGTTATCACACAAGACATTTATATATATATAAATAATGACATGATGATCCGGACAAAGTTCCTTGCACAAAATAAAAATTGAGAAGAAAAAGAAAAGCTGAGACTAAACAGCACGCACAACACAAATACATGCGCGTGTGCTTTGCAGTTGCATTGTAGTAATACGCAACCAATGCAAGGGATATTACAATAAACGAATGCAATAATGGCTAATACACTATACTACTAGTGCAGTAGTGGTAGTACACACATGCATATAGGTAGTCAATGTGCAGGTAATTAAGTTGCGATTAGCTAGTTAATTACCGGGTAGTAATATAATCAAAGTAAATTGAAGAGTAAGTAATGTGTGTGAGATGCATGCACACAATGTCTTGATGTTGCATATATCTATCTTGTGTGTGTGTACTTGATTTAATTTGGTGTTTCGTTACCGCCATCGCCGTCGTCGTCGTCCTGAGTGGTGCCTTGTTGGGGTGGTGGTGGTGTTGACGATCCGTCGTCGAACAAGCAGCGACGACGACGGCTAATAACCGATCGCCTGTTGATGATGACCGGATTGTGTGTTTGGAGGGGGAAAACCGCTGAAGCCGGGCTGCACTGCTGCTGCTGCTCACTAGTGTCGTTGAAATAATCCAAGGAGCAGGACGCTGCGTGGATTGCTTGCATCATCCTCAAGCACTCATCGGCGGCTCTGTAATAGTCCTCCTGCATGCATATATGTGTGCAGTTTGTTGTTGGTTATTAATTATTCGATATATATAAATCTCGTTCTGAACCAACCATCGATCCATTCAACAATTAATTCGTACGTACTGCTATATAGTAGTATATGCATGCTTTATGAATGGTTGGGCGTTTACCGTTGGGCAACAACGTCTGATGATGTCGTCGCTGTGCAGCTGATGATCCTGCTGCTGGTGGTTCACACAAAGACGAAGCGCGGAGGCGGCGACGACGGACGGATCGAAGCGCAGGAGCAGCGACGGCTCCGCGAGCGAGCGGACGAGGAGGCGAGTTGCGCGGCGAGCAGCGGTGGTGGCGGCGGCCGTAGTGGTACGACGAAGAAGAAGCTGGAGGAAGGAGTAGGGCGTGACGCAGGCGAGGCGCCATTGGAGCGCCTTGAGCAGCGTGACCTCCATGTCCCGGACCGTCGCCGGCCGGAACGAGTGGCCGAGCACCTCCTCCAGCTGCATGCGTGCTCATTTACTCAGACATGTGCATGGGGCATGCATGTGGATGCATGCAATGCGCAGTCACGTACCTGGAGGTCGTGGAGCGATGGGATATTGACTTCGTCTAGCTTGCACGCGATGGACAGGCAGGCCACGCTCACCAGCTCAACCATCCACGCCTCCTCCCACATCTGGTGAATTGAATTGAATGGTTCATGCATTACTACGCAGTATACTCCCTCCATACCCATAAATCAAGTCGTTTAGGACAATGACATCTGCCTCCAGTCACAGTAACTTTGACTTCTTATTTTTATCAAAATATGTATTAAAAACTAACATATGCATACTTTTATGAAAGTATTTTGCAAGACAAATGTATTCATATAGTTTTCATATTTTCAAACTCAACAACTTAAAAGTTATTCATGATTTACATTCTCAATGTTTGACTGAAATCTTGTCCAAAACGACTTATTTATGGGTATGGAGGGAGTATATATATATATATATATATATATATATATATATATATATATATATATATATATATATATATATATATATATATATATATATATATATATATTTATTAATTATAGATCGAGATCATCATCAGCTAGCATCGGAAGAAAAGAGCAGGAGAAGATGGAATTTAAGGGACTTCATCGATGGATGGATCGTGATTATATATATATTAGTTACCAGGTGGCAGTTGATGGAGAGGAACCGATCCAGATAGTTGACTGCGTTGAACGCCGTCGCCGCCGCCAGACCCAACCGACCGACTGCCTGATATGGGACGGACGAAGCATGCATGAAGCCGCCATTAATTAGCAAATTGTAAAATTCATTCATCAGAAACTGATAATGAAGCAACTCGTAACATATTTACTGATCAGTGGGTAATTGAATAATGAACTGAGCATGCTATATAAGTATATATGCATCCACAAGAAAAAGGAAATCAAAGACGATATGTAGCAGGTAATTATTACATAGACGATGTAGTGCACTCCTCTGGAGCGAGCGGCGGCCACACCTCCTGCTGCTGCTGCTGCTGCACCACCCTGCTCATCATGCAGCTGCAGATGGTCTAGGTAGCCTCTGCTGGGCGCGTAGCATCCCTGCCTGCCCATCATGTGCTCCAACAACGCAACAACTTCCTCCTCCTCCTCCTCCTCCTCCCCTTCAGCTTCTGCTGCAGCCGCCACCGGCTCCGGCAGCGGCGGCATGACACCACCACCACCGTCAGCTGCTGCTGCTGCTGCTGGACGAGGAGGCGTGGAGACGAGGAGAGGGTCCTCGTCGCAGTAGAGAAGGCTAGCAGCAGTGTCGTCGTCGTCTTCCATTGACTGGTGGACGATCCCAGGCCGGCGGCGGCCGTCGACGGATGTGCAAGTGCAGTATATATTGGGCCGGGGGGAACGGAACGGAGAAGGAAGAGATCGAGGAGGAGTTACCCTGCTGGTGCGTACGTCGTGGATGGTGGGATTGGTGGTTGGTGCCTTAAAAACCGGGAGACACACCCTCATGATCCCCCAGCTCGATCGATGTATAGTATCATCACTTCTAGACCAGCTGCATGCATGCATGCATGCATGCACTCAATGCCTCATGCAATCCGTCCTGTATATATACGTTCGTAGGAGCAGTTAGTCACAATTCATCCATTGACTTTTCGTCAAAAAGTACAGTATATATATATATATATATATATGTATATTAGTTATATAACATTAATAGGTATATATATAATATAACAACAAGTGATATAATTTAGGTATATATATATATATATATATATATATATATATATATATATATATATATATATATATATATATATATATATATATGCTCACCGATCGATATGCCGTGCTGTTAGTTTTTTCTAGCTTCGTCTACTAGCTAGTAGTGTGCATCCATCTAAGCGCGTAGTACGTAGCAGATAGTAATGCGTTATATATTACACATACGCGGCATGTATGTACATGGCACTCGCCGGCCGGCACGGTGCTACTGTGTACTAGTACGTAGCACTCGCCGGCCGGCGGCCACTTGCTCCGATCGAGTCATGCACTATTGTGCAATCAGGCAGGAAATAATCAATGCGTCCATCTGGATCGAAGAAGTGAACACGGAAATAATCAGCTGCTGCCTGCCTGCCTGCCTGGATGGATGCACGTCGTACGTTTAATTTAATGCTTGCATGCATTCGATCTGCTCCTTCATTCTGATGACCGCCGCCGCCGCCGCCGCCGCCGGAAATGGAAATGCGGCTCTCTCGTATGAGCAGTTTCCAGACATTTTTGTGCGTAGTACTGCATGCCATGGCAGGCAGGCAGGCAGTCAGTCAGTGCTGTCAGTACTACGCCAGCCAGTCTACTCATCAAAGTACTACACCTATAGCTACCACCACGGCTTGCTGACCAGACGAGCAAAGAACGGCGGCCATCCTCCATTCACACCGTACCTAATTAATTTATCTGGTAGTTTTTTACCATTACAAATTTACAGTCATATCCTCAAAATTAATTGGCATGTACATACGCAACACACACACAAAAAAATTACTACCTACCTTTGGCAGCGTGTGTCGCAGTTTATAATTGTTCACAGGGGCGGAGCCAGGATTTAAGTATGGGGGATGGACAAAATAACATAGAACTAATAGTCATGCCACATGGTTTGAATCATATATAATAGTGGTATGTTTCATGAGTTTTAACCAAAATAAAATTACATATCTATCAACTTAGCTCTACGACCAGCAACTAGAGCATATTCATCAATAATTTCATTAGTACTAATCGACGCATCCAATTCCTTCTCAATGTAAAGTACCAAACAATCTCGTAAGAATTCATCTCCCATTGTACATCTAAGACGTGTCTTCACAAGTTTCATAGCTGAGAAGCATCTTTCAGTGCTTGCGGTTGATACCGGTAGAGTTAATACTAATATTAACAACCTGTCCACCATAGGATAAAATTCATATCTTCCTATTTCATTAAATAGTCAACTTTTCAAATTAGCAGTTGATAGCAGAAAGTTAATACAAGTCTTAACAGCTTGCTGTGACAACCCGCCCAGGAAAATACCGTACTATCGCCTAAGACCGATCAACTTTGGTCATTAAGCAATGATAAAGTATCATCCTGTCGTTAGTTGCCGGGTTAACGCCCGGTAAATCACTTGAAAAGCACAAGGATCGAATATATGCATTAAAACTCACTCGAAGGCGAGTCCAGAGATACAACAACATTAAAATCCAAATTCGTACCCCGTAGGGTTTAATTATTACAAACCATAGTTTTGTCACGATGAGATAGTTCAGAGTTTTCGAAAAGCAGCGGAAATAAACTAACGGAAGCGAAGACACCACGGGAGGACATCCATGATGCTTTCAGTAGTCGTCCTCCACCCACTCCAGCTCCCAGCCGGGCGGGATCTCACCGGGCCACACATCACTGAAGGCATTACCTGGATCAACACATTATAGCAAGGCTGAGTATACTAATACTCAGCAAGTCTTACCCGTCGGTGATAACTACTTCACCAAATCTCGACCATGAAAGGCTTTTTGGCTACTGGGTTGCTTTTGCTAAAAAGTAACAAAGAGTAGGTCCTTACTTTCAAGATTTTAGCACAAGTTCCAGTGAGTTTAATCTTTACTACATTAGCCAACTAGTACAAACAAAGTTGTACAATACAATTAATCAAACATCATCTTCATCAACTTCCATCATTAGGGATCTCATGACTAGTGGAGTAAGTAGTCTCGGATAACGGTGAGAGGCCGACAATCGATTGATTTAAACCTTGCAAGGTAAACCCAAACACACGGTAGGCTGCCCCCCGCGAGGACAACTTCCCAGGCCGTCCCCAAAAATCCTCGGGTCGGGATCGAATCTTACAGTCTTTGGTGCAGGCTATCCGGCATACCCCGCGAGATACCCAGAGTCACCATACACCACCGGTAGCTAGCCGTGAGAGCGAATCCCAAGAGTAGTAATAGTAGGATCCCTCGCCGCCTCATTAAGGTACTAGGCTTACCGGTCCCATACCCGACATGTGCTTAGTACGTTCAAAGGCTTAACCCACATAACCACTGGACCGGAGCCCAGATCCCATGCTCTTACCACGTGAGCAATCCATTTAAGGATACATTGTGATTCCTATCTAGGAACCTATTCTCGCGAGTGAGGTCATCACTCGACTTGTAACGGTCCCATAGCTTAGCAGCTATCGACCTATCATACTAGTAAGGACAAGGGTACCTATGATCATGCATCTAGGGTTTCATTCAACTCCTGAACGTAAATGCACAATCAGTCATAGATAATTGAATAAAGAATTTTAAAACTAGGTTAGATGCACCGGAGCTTGCCTTCGTCAGCTAGGTCAGCTTGGGCACCCTCGGTGTCGAGTACTTCCACGTACTGCAGAGAACCTTCCGCTCCTCCTTCCTCGGTTTCCGGGATGAGGGAGTAATCTCCGTCCGGAAGATCTACACGGAATGCAATGCACTTTAGGTGATGTGATAGTTTGTTGTCTTATCCAACTCTAGTTGGTCATGTTTACCTCAACAAGCATTCATCTAATGTTTCTCTTTTAGGAAGGTTATTGGTGTACATGGGTTATTCTTTTATTGCACATTGAATAAAGGTTTTCATTATACTTGTCATTTCATGTGGAAGCTTAAATTCCTTTTTCCTTTCACAAACAAAGGTGTAATTAATAGTTTTATTTATGAATTACTTTCTGATCAGTGATGGTGATTAATTACCCTTTTCAATTATATTGAATAATACTTTTAAAAGGAAAAGATTTAATTAAGGGTTTTTCCCTTTATTTAATTTCCCTTTAATATTAAAAGGGCTTTTAAGCTTTTTATTAATCAATTAAATCACCAAAAATTAAATGAGTGTTTCTTAGGCCTACTAGCACCTATCCTGGTCCATTGGACCCACATGTAAGTGTTGGATGCTAGAGAACTAAATATTTCAGAAAAATAACAAAGGCTAGCTAGTGATTCCATTTAAATGCATACAAACATAAATAAGCATCAAAATGATCCCAGCTATCCCATGCATGCTCTCTGGTCCTAAACAAGCCTAAAGGACCAGCACATTCACATGGCAACTCTACTGAACTTGGTTTATTAATTTACAAATGAAAACATGCATAAATCAGGAACAATTACTTCTGTTAATACAAAATTCATGATTAATTCACATTATGTGTATTTTGGCATTACAGGACAGTGTGCACAAGTTGAGGCCAAGAACATAAATATATTTAACAGGAAAAATCATCTAAGTAGTTACTGCAGGAATGGAAAAGAATTTATCTAGCAAGATCTACTGCATAACTTTGTGCAGGTTTTGGCACAGCATCTAGTCATATCCTAACACACAACATACCCAAAATTTGGCTACAGAGGAATTATAGATTTCAAGTTATGACAGATCTATGTGTAACACATTTGTATTTTTCCTGCTAAAACTATTTAGAATCTAGCCATGAGTATAAAACAAAAGAGGTGGGATTTATCATCCTGAACCCTACAAAATTGGTTTGCGATTTTTTTGATTTTTCTGTGGATTTCTAGGAATTTTCTAAGGCTATGGACTGATCTGCAATATTCCTTGCAACTAAGCCCTCGGAATTCACAACCGTGCCCTCGCGGCGGCGGGAGGGCTCGCCGGCGGCGATGTGGGGCCGGGCCAGGACAACACGTGGCACGGGGTGCGATTGGCCTCACCACGGGTCGAATGGCGGTGACGGGCGGGGTCGGGGCGAGCTCGGCGAGGGCGCACGGCGGCGGCGGCGGCGGCACCCACGGCGGCTCGGGGAAGGGGTGGCAAAGAGGCGCGGTGTTGGGCAATTGGCAAGCGCGCTAGCTACACCGGGAGCTAGAGAAGCTAACGGGGGCGGCGCCGGACGGCGGCGAACGCGAGCGGAGGGGGGGCTAGCACCGAGCGGCGGCGGGCATGGCGGGGGGTGGAGCTCGGGGTGGCGCGCCGCGGGGAAGAAAGGCGGCTTTTACGGGGGCGGCACGGGGGTCCGTGGTGACGACGGCGTGACGGCGAGATCCTCCGCCGTGCTACGGCGGCTCGGGGCCCGCGCGTACGGCGGCGACGCCGGCCGACGGACCGTCGGTCCGTGGCGCGCGCGCGCGTACGGCGGCGCTCGGCGCGGACTCGGCGCATCACGGGGCGGGAGGCGCGTTGGGGGCGCGCGTGACCTCGGGACGGAGCACCTAGGTGAGGGCGCGGCCTTGGGAGGCGTGGGCGCGGACGCCGGGGCGTGGCGGCGCACGGGCGGCGACGGCGGCGTGCGGGCGCGCGCGACGTCGCGCGTGGCGGCGCTATGGCACAAGTGTGTTGCTGGTGCTCTGTTCAACACGATTTTTCTCAAAATTTTCAAACAGAACTGGACCAAGTGATGAATACCAAAGTTGTAGATCTAGGTACCAGCAACATTTTTTACAAAGGTTGTATAGGGTTTTTCTGCCTGGATTTGAATTTATTTGAATGCCAACTTTGAATGTCAGCCTGTTTTGACAAACAGTGAAATCTGTCTTGCAAGGGGTTTTTCAAGATTTTCCTCTCAAAATTTGAAATGCCAATTAATGAAAGTTGTGTCCCTCATCAAGATCTACAACTTTCCTAAAGGTAGAATTTTAAGTGTTTAGGTGAATTTTGGAGAACGCGGCAAAAGTTCCGGCAGACACCTGTGGACACTGGGGGTGGCAAGGGGTTTGACCCAACTTTGACCATTGGTTGGCCCCACAAGTGTGTTTACTATTCATTTAGGGTCACTAGGGTGTGTTAGTGAGTTTCTCGAAGTGAGGGCCCAGGTTGACCTAGGTTTAACCACGGTTCACCCTTTTACCGGCTAATCCGGTCATTAGTGTTAATGACGGTAATTAAAAACCTGGGGCATCACACTTGCCAACCATAGGAATAGGATAAGATGAATATTTACCTATTTTAAACAGTCCACTTGTTAGATCAGCAAGTGTTGATAATTCCTTTAGTTCTGGACTGTTGCATACATCAATTTGATAATGTGGCAGCTGAGACTCCAATTGATCTCTTTCTTGACTTGAGAAATCAGTAGGACAATATTTTTCCACCAGAGTGCATATATTGGCTATGTTAAATGTGTCCAGCCTAGGATCCAAAGAAGCAGAAAGGTGCAAAAGCTCTATCGCTTGAGGACTAAAGCGGTCTTCTAACTCTGCTAGTTGTTGATCAATTGCAACATTAAACACATCTACTTTGTAATGATGAAATGCTGTGGTGTTGTCATTCTTGTTTCGAGATTTAGTCACATCAACATACCTACAAATGGGAAGATATGGATAGATAGGTGAACAAGTACAATTTTACAAAAGAATTAATATCATATAGCATTCATACTCAAATAATTTGGGGGAAGACATACTTCTTACTCAGATCCGGAATATCAATCTCGTGCTTTCCACAAAACAGTTTGACCTCCTCAAGAAGAGTTTCCCAACCATTATTTCGCAACTCACCAAGCAACACTTTTGTGTTAGAAACTGAATCCACTGCATTTAAGATATCAATATTCTTCTTTTGGAGTGACTGACACAACACATCAGTGATCTTCATAATCTTTTCCATTAGGTGCAGAATAAAAACAAAATCAAATGTGACAATGATTCTTAAGGCACCACTGGCATCTCCTCGAGAATACTTTGAAACTGAACGATCATTAGCAATGTTGCGTAGGACTGAAACTGTGGCACCAAACATTTTCTTTAAGCTTAGAATAGACCTGTAGTGGGAACTCCATCTCGTATCCCCTGGCCTTTGTAGGGAGGATATCTGATTTGCCCCTCGCCCTGTGTCAAGCTCTCCCAATTCAATTTCACGGGCAATTGCTGCTGCTTGATTTGCTAGCAGCTCATCATTGCGCTTCGGAGAAGCACTGACAACATTTATGATGAAATTTGCATGCTGGAAAAAAACTGTGTACCTCATGTACCTCCCTTGATGCTGCTACAAGGGCTAACTGAAGTTGATGAGCCATGCAATGAATATAATATGCTTGCGGGCACTCATTGAGAATTAAAGCTTTCAATCCATTCCACTCCCCACGCATGTTACTGGCCCCATCGTAACCTTGTCCTCTAATATTTTGCATACTTAGACCATTAGCTGAGAGGACAACACAAATTGACTCTTTTAGGGTCAAAGCAGTAGTATCATTAACATGGATAAGGTCAAGGAAACGCTCCTTTATAAGTCCTTCCTTGTTGACAAATCGGAGGACTACTGCCATTTGCTCTTTTTTGGACTCATCCCGAGCTTCATCAACCATTATGCAAAACTTGCTATCCCCAATTTCTTCTCTAATTGATTTATGCACTTCTCTAGCATATATGCTTAGAATTTCCTTCTGTACCTCAGGTGATGTGTATTTTGCATTTTTGGGAGCATTATCTAGCACAACCTCATCAACCTCCTTGTTATACAAAGCCAAAATCTTGACCATTTCAAGAAAATTACCCCTATTTAAGGAACCTGTAGATTCATCATGGCCTCTAAAGAAGCATCCTTGAAATGTTAACCACCTAAGTATAAAGCATGTACACAAAAGTTAAAATTAAATACTCCAACACATATAACTAGTTGCAAAAAATCGAAAAGGGATTTGTGAAATTTTTCTTATATTATTACCTGAGGCAATCAATTGAAGTCGCAAGCCTTAGTCTTCCTGATGCAACCATTCTATTTTTTTGGTTAAGAATCTGATTATCAATTTGAGCCATTGTGTTCTTAAGATTAGTAAAACACTTAACTGAATAATTATGATCTGAGCTGGCATCCCCCATGTGTTTTATTAAAGCACACTCCTTCCCATCATTAACTTTCTTCCAGTTCTGAAACCCCTTGACTGTGAATGCATATGATCCTGATTTTCCAAATGGCTTCTTGGAAAACAAAAAACATGGCAGGCAGTAAGCACGATCTGTGTGAGGTGAATATTCTAGCCAAGAAAATTGCTTGAACCAACTGCTCTGAAATCGACGACGATGAGCTGGGTACTCTAGCAATATTGGTTGATATGGGCCCTCTGAAATATAAAATCTTCGAGCTTCGTCTTATTGATCAAGTGGCAGTTCCAATATTTGAGAACGTTTACCAGGATCTCTCTCAAATCTAGTAGCTACAATTTGTTCGCGCTCAAGCTCGGCACCCTCTTCTACCATTGGCTCAATGGCAGGACTATTCTCAGGATTTTCTACGTGATTATCCCCTTCAACATTACCTTGGCAACCTCGGGTTCTAATGGATTCGATACAATTAGAAGTTGAACCAATTGGCTTGAAAAAACTATCAATTGTCTTTCTCCTTTTCATATTATCTAAAATCATAAACGAGAAACTCAGATGTATTAGATGGGAAAGCTGTAAAGGACCTCTGAAAATGAGTTGAGTAGCACTTTACCTCTTGCCATTGGCTTGTGGATCGGCACTTCAGCAATCAGCAGGAGTGCAGGTGAAATAAGCAGTCGTTAGGCAGGAGTGCAGGACCGCAGGAGGCAGCTCTCACTGGCAGACAGCAGTCGGCAGAAGCGCGGTGCTATGGGATGAGTCTCCTCTGCAGTACTGCAGAGGGACTACTCTCACTGACATGTGGGACCGGACCCACATGTAAGTGGCAGTGAGTCCCTCTAAGTACTGCAGAGGATTGGGTTCCGGTGCTATGCGGTGGGCCGGCGGCGACGCGGGGAGCCAAGGAATCGAAGGGACGTGCGTCGAGGCGTCCTGGTGGCCGGCGGCCGTAGCTAGGCTTGTCGATTGGTATTCATTCTGGGCTCCCAATTAGTTAAGTGGGCCTCACAACTAATGATTTTTTGGGCTAAATTAAGAAAGGGTATTAGAGAATTTAATGGCCCATTAGGGGGTGCCAGGCCCCCCAGCCCCCCTCCCTCCGCCTCTGATTGTTCAAATCTATTTTTGAAGGGGTTGAGAAGGAAAAAAATGGAGAAGGGGTCTATCATTTGGAGTGTCACAACTGATAATTGTAATTTGGAGTGTAATGTTTTCCCTTAAAATCGTCATTGAAATGATCATTTTTTTTGGAAGGGGGTTGAAATGACCAGATAGATTTAGCTCTTCAAGGCAAGCAAGCCTGGCGGGTACAACTGGATGGAAGCCAGAGAAAGTTGTGCCGATGAGCACAGGGCCACGGGGGCGAACCCAAGGTGGATTCCACCACCGGAGGTAGAGCATCTATATGTTGATGCACATGGTTTAGCTTGATCGTCGCTTTCTGTTGATACTGTGAGGAATGTTTGGTTGTTAGATCCCAACATGAATTTGTAAATTATGTGCCACTGGTTTAGTTAATAAAGGTGGTGGTGTGCTCAAAAAAAAGATCAGATAGATGTTCTTGTGCGCAAAGAAATGGATGTTCTACATGGGCAGCTCATTTTAAGGGTTTTTTTTTGTTAAGCAGAACAGCTCATTTTAAGTTGCACAAACACTTGGTCTTCTTCGGCCGGGCCTGCGTGGTGCAGATTAAATTCCCAAACGGGCCTCAGCGGAGCAATTGGGCCCTCGTAACTGGCCCCCTTCTTGGCCCAACAACGCTTCCGCAGATTCTAATCGTGACCGCAGCCTGTCGATCCAACGGCCAGAAACACCCCAAGGCTGGGACGGTACATGAGATACCGTCCGGCCACCCCGAGCCTCTTGGCTGGGCGCGGCAGGGTTTACCTTACCGGTCCGGGCGACCGAACCGCCGGCCGTCGGTAACGGTTTACCGACTGGTAAGCCGCGGTTACCGCTCATTACCGAACAAATTCAAATTTTCAAATCCGCGCCCAGTTCAATCGGTTCGGTACCGGTTTACCGATCGGTTTGGACCGGTTACCGATCTGTTAGGTCGGTAAGCCGCGGCTAAACACAGAAAAACCGACCATGCATTTGTGCTTCTCCGGTGATGAATTAATGAAAATATTAGCATGTTTTATGCATAACTTAATGTAAAGAACATCACAAAACCCCACCATAGGAGAAATAACATAGTTTTGCATACAAACAATGTCATAGTAATAATTGTGCATACAATACCATAATGATAGTGCTAATCGTGCATACAAATACAATACCAAAGTCATAGACTCATAGTAATAAAAGATCAACGCCGTAGAAATGGGAAGACCCCCATTTGGGTCGCCATCCGGTACTCGGCGGTGGACATGACATTCAAACCTTGCACTCTAAGCGGCTCGGCCTTGTCGTCTTGCCAAGTTTGCCCCGTCCACGCCGCTCGTCGTCCGCCATTGCTTGAAGTAACATATTGTAGAAATGTGGATCTTCCCATTCGTACACCCATCTTGTCGGTGGCTGCGTGCTAATGTCGGGCCCGTGATAATGAAAAGTCCGGGGAGCCGGAGGTATCGCCGTACGAGGAAGAAGAGTACCGAGGAGTGTCGTAGTTTGTCGGTCCAACCGTTCTCCTCTGCGATTCGGTGCTCCATGGTCTTGGTCCCGAGTAGCATGTGTGAAATCGGTCTCCCCCGCATTGAAGCATACATCACAATTAGTACTCATAGTCGAAACGGGAGTGCATATTAGGTTTCAATGCATACCGTGAAACGAATAACACCACCACCACTAGCACCAGCACCATCACCACCACCACCACCACCACCACCACCACCATCACCACCGTCACCATCACTATCATCACCATCACCGTCATCGGTTGAGCTGCTTGTCCTCGACTCCCGATACGGTGGACTACGCTGACCATCGCCATCATCAGTGGAGGTGTCGCTGTCCACTGGAATTGTTGTTGTTTTGCCTTTTCCTCGTTGACGCTTCGGGTCACCCTTCTTAGGCCCCTCCCGAAACTTCCTCTTCCCAAGGTGATTGTCTCCCACCACTCGCGTGCCCAATCACCGATGCAATCATCACCCGTAGTGTCACGTAGATCGAGGGGTCTACGTGATCACCGACAAGATGAGACGGTAGAGGGACGTCTCTGTCATCATCATCATCCTCATCCAAAACTCGGTTCTTGGTTAGATCTACCATATTCAAACCATTCCCGAACCGGGTGGTGCTCGTCATATAATGAGAGATGGGCAAGTTGGTCAACAAAATCACCTTCATCATGACTTGGGGTGGAGACATCCTTTAACTCGAGGCGAAGGTTGTAGTTCACGTAGACAAGCTTGTTCAGTTTCTTGTGCGTCAAGCGGTTGCGAACCTTTGTATGCAGCAAGGCAAAAGTACTCCAGTTACGCTCGCATCCACTTGATGAGACACATTGGGAAACTAGCCTCACAGCAAGCTTCTGTAGCGCTGGGGTGGTAGAGCCGAACATCATCCACCAAGATGCTTTGCAGGTGCAAGTGAACCGAATTAGTGACCAAAATATTTGAAATTTGCAACGAGAGAAACAACAATGGCGTACGGAGGTTCTCTTACATGGGCTTGTCCTAGGGTCAACCGCCGCCCTTCTTGCCATATCAGTGCCAAACTCGCCAAGCTTCTGGCGAAACACCTCGGCCTCCCCGCAATGCTTGCACAGCGGTCTGGACATCCGTCATGCTCTGAAATGTATCCTTCAGGGACCGAAACATTTCTGGAGTTGGATCCATCATAAAAGCATGCCTTGGATGTAAGCAAGCGGCTGCAAAACATAAATCATTTCAAATATTCAGAAACAACGCATGTGGAGAGTAGAGATTCAAAAAAGAGGAGTAATACAATCTTACCCGAACCAACATATGTGCCCCGAGTAACTAACTAACCGGTCGCATTTTGTGTACCCCTAGGGTTTCTTTTTCCTCTGGCGACAGCGGCGACGTCCTCCCGGAGTAACCAATTCTTGGCAATCTCTACGTTCATCTGCAAAGGTTCCAGGGGGATTTTCCCCTGCGCATCTGGTCGGGCCTCCCTAACCCTGTGCACACGTTTGCATGGCGGGTATTCACGGGAGTAAGGATCCTTTAGGATCTGATCTGGGGTTTGAGGAAAAGTTGGAGAAGCTCAAATTGACTGGACTGGAGGAGGAGGAGTTGGATCTGTCGGGAGAGTTGGATGAGCTGATCAAGGATATTCGTTGGCTTGCCCTGTTTAGGGTTCATACGACGAAACCGTTCAGCCATGCGGCGCTGTTTGGGGCGATGAGGACAGCTTGGAGTCCTGCGAAGGAAGTGGTGTTCAAGGTGATGGAGGACAATCTATTTCTGGTTCAGATGAATTGTCTGGGGGATTGGAACAGGTTGATGGATGGTGGTCCATGGCTTTTCCGTGGAACCCCTCTGGTGATTGAAGAATATGATGGCTTCACAAATGTGAAGGAGTACAAGCTCAATAAAATTCCAGTTTGGACAAGGATCCAGGGTGTTCCTGATGGGCTCATGAAGAGGAAGGATCTCGCAGAAAAGGTTGCTGTCAAGGTGGGAAAGCCGATCACGGTGGTAGTGAATGAAGGTATGATCAACCCAACGCCGTTCCTGAGGGCTAGGGTTTTCATTGAAATTGATAAGCCACTGGTTAGGGTGATCCCCATAACCCTAAAGGACACTAGAAGACATCTGGTGCAATATGAAAAACTGCCGATATTCTGCTATGTTTGTGGACTGGTTGGACACGAGATGACTGAATGTGGGGATGGGGTGCATGATGAAGCAAGCTGTGGTTGGGGAGACTGGCTCCTGGTCAAATTCTCGGTTGGGTTGCCAGCTAGGGGACCAGCACGAGGAGATGGTAGAGGAGGAGCATGGAGCCGTGGACGAGGAAGGGGAAGAGGCATCAACCCAAACTATAATTATGAGGACCTATCTGATCAAGATATGGAGGTGGAAGATTCAAGGAAGACAGGGGATTAAACGCCCGGGGAGGGAGAGACAAAGATTACCGATACCTCTATTATAGTGGCAAACGGGGTTAATGCATTGGAGAAGGGCTCGGCATCCCGGCCCACCTGCTAGCCCGAATGCAAAGCAAGAGAAGAAGAGGTCCGGGAAGGAGGAAACAAGCAAGATGGTAGTTGATCAACAAGCAAAATCGGCGCCCTCTCAGCCGGAGGGTGACCGGGCACAATGAAACTCGTAGCATGGAACTGCCGGGGGCTGGGTAGTCCTCGGGCAGTTCGAGCGCTTCTGGAGGTCCAGAAGCAAACGCGTCCAGATGTGTTGTTTCTGTCTGAAACACATTTGAGTAAAGCTAAGGCAGAGAATTTTCGTCGGAAGTTGGACTTTGATCATTTCATCATTCATGAGAGTGATGGTCGAAGTGGTGGTTTACTCTTGCTCTGGAGGAATGATATCAAGGTAGTAGAGAAAGGTGTGGGGAAGAACTATATTGATATCATGATTGACGACGGAGTGGAGTGGAGGTTGACCGGAGTATATGGAGAACCGGAGTGGAATAGGAAACATGTTACTTGGGATGTATTAAGGAACCTGAGGGGTAACCTGAACGTTCCTTGGCTGGCTTTTGGAGATTTCAATGAAATTCTATACAATAGTGAAAAGGAAGGAGGTCAACCACGTACACAACGACGGCTAGAGGATTTTCATGAAGCCTTGTCGGAATGTCAATTGTTTGACCTTGGCTATGTGGGTGATTTATTCACTTGGCAAAGGGGGCGTATTCGGGAGAGACTTGATAGGGGAGTAGCAAACAACTCCTGGTCTAGTCTATTTCCCAATGCGAGTGTTATAAATTGTGAAACGATAAAGTCGGATCACCGACCCATCATGGTAGATACGGAGTACTTGATGGCGGCACGGAATTCTTTTCTTCGCTCCGAGGCGTTTTGAGGCAAGGTGGTTGCAGGAGGAGACGGTGGAGGCTATTATTAAAAATGCATGGGCACGGGCGGCTGCTCGGGGAGAAGGCCCAAAGCTAATGGAGAAAGTAGCAGAAGTAAAGGAAGCTTTACATGATTGGGATGAGAAAACCCTGAAGAAGCCAATGAAAAGAATTAAAGAACTTAAAAAGGAGATGGAGAGAATCCGGAGAGCACCGCTGTCGGACGCTAATATCTCCTCGCAAAAGGAGATTATGCTTCAGTTAGAGCTGTTGCTGGAGCAGGAGGAAACTTACTGGCTGCAACGTGCTCGTGCAAATTGGCTGAAGAATGGAGACGAAATACGGGGTTCTTTCGAATTTTGCCTCCGCGAGAAGAAAGAAGAATGCAATAAAAGGTTTGGTTGATGAGAACGGGGTATTGCAGGAAGATAAAGGGACAATGTGCCAGATGGTACAACAATATTGTGAGGGATTGTTTACTTCGGAAGTGAATGAAATTGATGATACAGTGCTTAATGATGTACACCGGAGAATAACTGATGATATGAACCGAGACTTAACAGCCCCTTTCTCTCCGGAGGAGATTAGAAAAGCATTATTCCAGATTGGAGATCTGAAGGCCCCGGGCGGATGGTATGCATGCCATTTTTTACAAAAATTATTGGGATTTGATTGGTGGTGATCTGGTGCAGGAGGTGTTACAATCTTTAAATTCAAGATCGTTACCAGAAGGCTGGAACAGTACCACGATTGTCCTTATACCGAAGGTGAAAAATCCAACTCTGGTTACTCAGTTTCGGCCTATTAGTTTGTGTAATGTGCTGTACAAAGTAGTCTCAAAGGTCCTGGCAAATCGTCTCAAGGTTATTCTGCCAGAAATTATTAGTGATCAGCAAAGTGCCTTTGTCCCGGGTAGGCTAATCACTGATAATATCCTTTTAGCATACGAAAGCATTCATACTATTAAGAAGAAGCAAGGGAAGAAGGGCTTGTGTGCTATTAAGTTGGACATGCATAAAGCATATGATCGGGTTGAATGGGGTTTTTTGGAGAAAATTATGCAGAAACTTGGGTTTAGCAGACAATGGACATCGATGATCATGGAGTGTGTATCGAGTGTAGATTATACAGTCCGGTTTAATTCAGTGGAAACGGAAATAATTAAACCGAAGAGAGGATTAAGGCAGGGCGATCCCCTGTCTCCTTATCTGTTTCTTTTGGTAGCGAAGGCACATCGGCAATGCTAAAAGGGGCGGAGGAAAGAGGTGAGATGCGGGGGGTGAGAGTCCGTCGCCAAGCACCGGTAATATCCCATCTTTTGTTCGCCGACGATTCTACGATACTAATGCAAGCTGATCGGCAGAATGCGGAGGTGTTGAAAGATATTCTTGATCGGTATTGTGCTAACTCGAGTCAGGTGGTGAGTGAAGCTAAATGCAGTGTGTTCTTCAGCAATAATACGGATGTGGATATAAAGGCGGAGGTGTGCCAAACTTTGAATATTATGACAGAGGCTTTGAATGATAAATATCTTGGTTTGCCTGCTATGATTGGTGCTGACCGAAGTGATTGTTTCCGGCACTTAATCGACCGGGTTCTGACCAAGACAAAGGGTTGGAAGGAGAAGCTACTTAGCATGGGAGGTAAAGAAATTTTAATTAAATCTATCGCACAAGCTGTCCCAGCTTATGCGATGATGGTCTTTCTACTGCCAAAAAATATATGCAAGGGTATAACAGATGTGATATCCAGTTTTTGGTGGGGAGATGAGGATGAACATCGCAAAATGCACTGGAAGGCTTGGTGGAAATTGTGTATACCGAAAGGTAAAGGTGGAATGGGGTTTCGGGATTTGCATTGTTTCAATCTTGCAATGCTAGCGAAGCAGATATGGAGATTATTGGAGGAACCGAATTCTTTATGTGCTAGGGTGCTCAGGGCAAGGTATTATCCAGATGGAAAATTGCTAGAAGCGAGGCAGAAAAGTGGAAGCTCTTATACCTGGCAGAGCTTGCTAGCTGGATTACAATGTTTCAAAAGAGGCTATATATGGAGAGTGGGTGATGGATCACAAATCAATATTTGGGAAGATAGTTGGATCCCTTCTAGTCATGATATGAAAATAATGACGCCAAGGGGAAATAATATTCGACCAAAGTAGAGGAGTTAATTAATCCAATTGATGGAAGATGGGATGAAGATCGATCAAGAGTTTGTTACGGGAGGTAGATGCTAATAGGATCCTGAAAATACCAATCACCAATGGTAGAGAGGACCTAGTGGCATGGCATCTCAACCGGAATGGATTGTTCTCAGTTCGGTCGGCCTATCATTGTCAATGGATGCATCAGTTTGGAAATGGAATGATGGGAGAGCAAGCTGGGGGTTCAGGTGACATTGATGTGTGGGCGAAATTGTGGAAATTGAATTTGCCAAGTAAGATAAAAATATTTGGGTGGAGAGCTCTACATGGTATGATTCCCTGTAAAGGGATTCTTGCCAATAAGCATGTGGGAAATATTTCAGGGTGTCCAATTTGTCAAGCAGACTGTGAAGATATAAAGCACATCCTGTTTAAGTGTCAAAGAGTAAGAGCAGTATGGCAACAATTGGGAGTTTGGGAATCAATTGATCGACTAATGCACGTGGACAGGTCGGGGTCCATAGTCCTTCAGGAGATTATTCGCAGCAATGAGCAGGTGAAACACTTGAATAATGTTGCTTTACCTGATTTGATCTTAACCGGTGGATGGTATTGCTGGTGGGAACGAAGGCAACAGGTGCATGGAGAGAATGTTCAACCAGTAGCTCGATCGGCAATGTCCATTGCAACGCTCACAACAAATTATTCGAAAGTGAAGAAAATGCCGATTAGAAGAAGAGGATGGCAAAAACCACCTGAAGGGAAGCTGGCCTTGAACATTGATGCCGGATATTCAGAAATTACGGGGGAAGGAAGTGCGGTGCCGTGATCCGAGATTCATCCGGCGCGGTAGTGGCGATGGCACGAAGTATATGAACCAGATTCTTGATGCAGTTACTGGTGAAGCCCTAGCGCTAAGAGAAGGTCTGAGTCTAGCCCAATCAATGGGTATATCAAAGTTGATAGTGCAATCGGACTGCCTGGAAGTGGTAGAGACAATGAAAAACGGAGGGTTTTCAGCGGGAGCAGCTGCTGCTGTCTATGACGAATGCACGAGTTGGTGGCTGGAGTTTGCGAGATATCTCTATCGAGCATTGCCCAAGAGAAGCAAATCAACCGGCCCATATATTAGCAAGGAATGCTCTTAGTTGTAAAATTGATAATGTTTGGAACTCTGATCCCCCTCTTTTCTTAGTTCAATCCTTGGTTAATGATGTAACCCTGGTTGAGATGCAATAAAGTTCCAGGAAGTTGTCAAAAAAAAAAACATATGTGCCCCAGTACACATCACGAATCCTATTGTCCAAAATCTCCTTGTACTCATTCCAAGTGTGAACATTGGAGCCAAAGAAAGACTCCAACTCCGCTTTCATCTGCTGGAAGGCCATCACAACATCTCCCATGTTGGATTTCTTGTCCTGATCAGCAAATCGTAGCATCTTGTAAATTGGTTCAACTGTCTTGATGATATAATCCATTCCCTCCCAAAACTCGATACTTGATAACCTAACTTGCGCAAATCGTCCTTCAGCGGTTTTGGCCCACTTGCTATCTAAAAATGCTTGGAGATGTCATCCATCGCATGAATCTATCACGTTTGCGATGTAGGCTCTCTAAGAACATAAAGTTAGTCCCAAATCGAGTGGCATTCCACTTGACCAACTCACCACCAATAGCCTCCCTCATCATTGCATTTAGGCGAGCATGATTATGTAACCAAGCTGAAATCCGCTTGCAGTTAGTGATCATACCTTGATGTTCGGGCCTCTGACCAATATCCTTCAACATCAAATTGACAGTGTGTGCCAAACATGGTGTCCACACAATGTGTTCATACACCTCTTTCAATTGCCTACATGCTTTCTTGTAGTTGGAGCCATTGTCGGTGACTATATGGACGATATGCTCTGGACCAATCTCATCCACCACCTTTCGAATCTCCTGAAAAAAAATATGCACAAACTTTAGTAATCCTTGAACACATAATCAATGTCAGTGGCAAGTGTGTAGTTACTACCTTGAGCAAGAATTTGGAATCCTGAGATTTACCAGTCGCATCAATGGACTTGTGGAACCACGTGACCCCATTACAATATATCAAAAAGTTTATGACACTCATCCTCGTCGGGCCAGTCCAAGAATCACACATCAACGTGACGCCAAAGATGTCCCACTCTTTCTGAAACTGTTTGTACCTATCCATCAAATCTTTCTCGTTTTGATCAAGGTACTTGCCATCAATTTCCTTTCCAGTGGGTGATGCGATACCTTCACCTGCAACCATATGGAAATCAAAAGATTAGTTACATCAATGTAATCTCATAGTTTGTGTGTGATATCAATGATAGAAACCTTACCCCACTTCTGTGTCTCTCTGACCGCACTAACAAAGTACGGATTATCAGCCTGTCTCCCAGGTACTCCCGCGATATGGAAGAATTTTGACCACGCTTTACCAATAGCTTCCTTTGCATTCTTACCCTTCTATGTCCAGGAGCCTGTATCAATCCTTGGTTGCGTCATTTCTCTTCTCCCACCTGCAGCCAAGTTATAGTCCTCCACCACCACAGGAGTATCCCTTCACGAACCACTTCTTCGCAACATCCTTTGCAAAGGATTCTCCCTCGTGGCACCCGAACCACTACCCCCTCCATGCTCATATGCACCACCTCTCTGTTCCACTCCCTGACGGTACAATTCTTCAGCTCTCGATAGGTGGATGGCACGCTCCAATTGAGCCTCCTCATCATCTTCTGCAGTAGGATAGTTTCCCTCGGCTGCAACCGCCTCCTTTCTCAACCTCTCTTTATTCTGTTCATACGTAGCCTTTTTAGTCCTCTCAATCTCACACTGAAAGTATTCCCACATAGGTGGTGGCACATTCCTGCAATGGACCACCTGGGTCCCTTTTCCAGCCAAATGTTGTTTGAACCTAGTCGCACCACCTCCACCTTTCCGCATATGACAATAGTTGCATCGCCATCCGGGGTGTTGATTTTCACCGTGTTCCCACACAACATCTCTAGATGCCATTTTGTATCTGCAAAAATGGACAACACACACAAACTAATCACATGAATCATATAAAGTTTTAAACAACATGTCTAAAATCAAACCTAAAATCTACACCCTAAATCAAATCGTATCTACCTCCTCAATCAAACCCTATCGACATCCTAAATCAAATCCTATCTACATCCTAATTCAAACCCTATATACACCCTAAATCAAATCCTATCTACATCCTAAATCAAACCCTATCTACACCCTAAATCAAATCCTATCTACATCCTACAACAAATCCTATCTACAACCTACATCCTACAACAAATCTCATCTACAAGCAATAAACTTACCTGCGGTCGGTAAGCCGTCGATCCGCGGCGGTTTACCGCGCGGCCGGGTCGGTAAACCGACGCCGCCGCTCGGCTTACCGACGCGCGGCTAGGATCCGCGCCGGCGGGGTTTACCGCGCTAACCGAGCGGTAAACCGGCCCGCCCGGCGGCGGTTGCGCGGCGGCGGCCGGTCGCGGTGCGGGGGGAGCGGACGGGGGGCGGAAGGGGGCGGCGGGGGGATCTCTGGATACCTAGCATCGGTGCGGGGTCGTTTTGACCCCCCCCCCTTTGGTTGGGCCTATGTGGGGCCGAGTGGGGGCCGCTCGCTTTTTTTTTTTTTTTTTTTCTTTTTTGGTTTAACTTCTTTTGGTTGAAATTTATACTAAACGAACTAAGTTTGCAACAAATTTGACACCATTAGACTCCATAAATCACGAAGTATTTTTAGGGATTTTTTCCACAATTTTCATTTTTTGAAATTCAAATTCAAAAAACCCTAACCCTAACGGTTGGTAACCGGCCGGTACCGTAACCGGTCCAGGCCGGTAAGGCCGGTTACCGCGGTAAACCGGCCGGTTACCAACGGTAAGTCTAACCCCGGTGGCAGCTGGCCTGGCGTGTACTGTGGCGGGCAGGTGGGCGACCGACCATCGCATCGCCGGCCGACTGCTGGCGTGCTTGTTCCTCGGACCTGCGTCTTATTCCTCTGCTTCCCTTCCTTTCCTTCTCCTAACAATGTGCATGTACTCTGCGCAGGTCCAAATCAGTGCTCGCGTCGCGCCGCGTTCTGGGTGTTCGCCAGAATGCCCTGCCTGGCGCAGCCCTCCCTTTTCAGCAGCAGCAGCAGCAGCAGCACCGGCTAAGCGGGGACCTCCCAGACCTCCTCCGATCGGTACACTCTCTCGTCCTCACACCGAAATTGATGCGTGGATTTGATCTCATCTGGAATATATAGTTTCGTTTGGCACCTACCTCTTGTCACCGTCACACCACATCCATCTCGTTCTAGTGCCTGCCAGTATGCGGCGGCATCATCAACACCAGCTAGCTACTCCATATATGTAGATCGAGAATTTACAGTTGCACACAAGATTTGTGAATGAGGGAGTCTAGTGGAACTCCGCAATTTTTTAGATGGTCGGTATCTTGCACATTCCTTGAGTGATGAACCCGAAGATCAATGCCTGCTGCAAAAAAAAGCCTGCCGATCTTTTTTTTTTTTTTTTTTGCGAACTGAACTAAAAAGGCCTGCCAATGCAAACCTGCTTTCCCGGTTAACAACCACAATCGCATATCAAATTTTGTGAATAATCAAATTAAAAGAGAAGACCAATTTGCATTATATGTATATATGTTCACCTCCTCCTATATATATATAAATGCCGGCCGCCTATTAGCACTAGCAAGAGGGAGGCCGGCCGGCCGGGCGTCTACTTCTTGAAGAAGGCGCCAGTCTTCATGGCGTCCTCGTTAGCCTCGCCAAGAGCCGCCTCGCTGAGGTACTTGTCAGCAAGCTGCACACGCTTGACGTTCTCCTGCTCCGCCACCAGCATGTGGCCGTACTCCAAGAGCTTGTCGATCGTCATCTTGGGCTGGTCGAACGTCGGCGGGCCGTCCTTGGAGTTGACGAGCTTCTTGCCGATGTTCTCGATGCCGGTCTCGGCGACCCACTTGCGGACCTCGTCGTCGTAGACCCTGGCGCGCAGGGCGCCGAAGAAGTCGATGGACTGCCCCGGGAAGGTGTCGACGAGCTTGACGACGTCCGAGTCCGGGACGCCGTCGGTGCGGAAGATGCCCTTGCAGACTCCTATTCTGTCCTCCCTGGTGGGAGCCCAGTAGAACTTCTCCATGCGGCCGTCACGGATGAGCGGCGCGTACAGCGTGGAGAAGTCGTTGCCGGTGACGATGATGGGGACGCGGGGGTTCTCCTCCTTGTTGTACATGCCGGGGAGCTGCACGTTGGTGGGGTTGTCGGCGATGTTCATCAGGGTGGCGTTCACCATCTGGTTGTTGACGGTGTACTGGGTGGTGCCGCCCATGCGACCGGCGCCGGCGTCGAGATCGTTGATGAAGAGGCAGCACATCTTGCCCTTCTTGATGATGTCGGCGGCCTCACGGTACCGCTGCCTGATGAGCTTGGCGGGCTCGCCGGCGTTGCCGCTCTCCAGCTCTCCGGCGCTCATCATGATGGGGCTGGTCATTCATCTTATGATCTGTTAATTAATTAAAAAGTGTATGATACGTCGAAGCAAGGCAAAATTAAGGATTGGTTGCTCACGTGATGCCCATCTTGGCGAAGACAAGCTCGCACTGGAAGGATTTCCCTTGACCCTTGCCTCCCCAGATACCCAGGATGAGCGGGACCTTGATGTTTGGCAGGGTCATGAAGTTCTTGGAGAGGTGGACGACGAGCTTGTCCATGAAGGCCGGCGCGATGTAGAAGCCATCCTTGATGTTGTCCCACTCCTTGTAGTCCCTCAAGCCCTGGCTGAGGTACTCGTAGGAGCTGAGCACGGCCTCGTGGGTGCCGTCGCCCATGGGCGCCTGGAACAGGGAGTCGACGATGCCCTTGCCCCTGACGATGTCCTGCTGGTCGTCGGAGATGTCATTGGCGAGGCCTCTCCACCTGTCCTTGTCGGTCTGCTTGGTCTCGTCGACATCCTTGGCGGCCATGACCTTGAACCTGTTGTTGGCGCTGGGGCTCTTGACATGATGGTAGTTCACGGCCGCGCTCGCCTGCTTGCTGAGCTTCTTCCCGAGGAAGCCGGCCGGGGTGGAGGCCTGCAACAAGCACGTACGTTGTCAAGGGTGATGCACTTCAAATCAAATCGCCGGGCAAAGGCGCGCGACGAGATGGGACTGGGAGTGAACTCACCGGAGCTCCGACGGTGGAGGAGAAGGCGGCCGACATCTCCTGCGCTGCTGCTTCTGAATTCTCGTCCTATTCCCAGAGTAGTGAGGCAGAGCCTTGCAGCGCATTAAATAAAGGAGCACGTGTGGTGGCCGTGTGTCTGCAGCTGCTGCTGCCATGGCCTTGTGGTCGATCGGGATCGGAGGTCAGGGAAGAGCTAGCCCCAAGCGGAGCCGCGTGCTTGTGGATCAGCTCCCACATCTCTCGGAGGCCACACGCTGAGGATGGGGTTTGGCAGACGTGGCCACATCCCGGCCTGGCCAATGGGAAGGCTTGCTTTAATTTGCTTGCAACACTAAAGAGAGTCAGAGACCGGCCTGCAGCATCTCCTGGCTTGTGTTGTATCTTGCATGACACTGCATCACCAATTCACCAGAGAATTAAACCAGCCATCATCTGCGGCTGAACCACCATCTCTTTTCCATTTCTTTTTCCTCCACTATGCTAACACCAATACCCGTGGGTTCATTTACTCTAATTTTCACCGTAAATATTCGTTTAAAAGATTCTTCACCGTATTGAAACCATCAGCAATCGATTTGTCGTGACCTTGATTGCCTGCTTGCCATAGTTGGCGTGATGCTGGAGCCATTGTCCGGGACGCTGAGCGCGGACGCCGAGTCCACTGCAACTGCGAGATTGAAAACGAAGCATAGCGAGGACAAAGCAAGCTCTTGGCATCTTGGCAAGCAGACGCAGGCGGCTGTATGCGTTTGGGCACTTGGATTTAGCTCCTATGATCTACTGACCATGGGCTGCTGGCTAGCAAACATTTTTTCCTTGTTGGGGGTGGCGATGGCCCCCTGCCACCCCAGTTCCGGGCCACAGGAAGGCTCCTCCGCCTTCAGGACGGAGAAAACATCCAAATTTTTTTGTATCCTAGCTAGATTATATTGCACCACAAATATTAATATGTTTCTGGGTAGCTTGTATAAATAAATATATTTATTCTCGCGTATATGCTTATATTACAGCAACTGATATTGATTTTGTATCCTATCTAGCTTTGCATGGTCAGTTGTAGACGCAGCTGCCGTCGTCGCTTCTGGCTGTCGGGTCGAAGTTGGCGGCCTTGGGGTCGGTGCACCCCTCCGGAACCGGCACGCCCACCTGCTGCGCCGCCTTGCCGTAGTACAGGTTGCCGGCGTCGGCGTCGGCGTTGGCGTCGCCGAGCGCCGCCTCGCTGAGGTACTTGTCGGCGAGCTGCACGCGCTTGACGTTCTCCTGCTCCGCCACCAGCATGTGGCCGTACTCGAGCAGCTTCTCCAGCGTCATCTTGGGCTGCTGGAACGTCGGCGGGCCCTCCTTGGAGTTGACGAGCCTCCGGGCGATGTTCTCGACGCCGGTCTCGGCCACCCACCGGCGCACCTCGTCGTCGTACACCCGGGCCCGGAGCGCGCCGAAGAAGTCGATGGACTGCCCCGGGAAGGTGTCGACGAGCTTCACGACGGCGTCGCCGGGGACGCCGTCGGTGCGGAAGATGCCCCTGCAGACTCCGATCCTGTCTTCCCTGGTGGGAGCCCAGTAGAACTTCTCCATGCGTCCGTCGCGGATGAGCGGCGCGTACAGCGTGGAGAAGTCGTTGCCGGTGACGACGATGGGGACGCGGGGGTTCTCCTCCTTGTTGTACACCCCCGGGAGCTGCACGTTGGTGGGGTTGTCGGCGATGTTCATCAGGGTGGCGTTCACCATCTGGTTGTTCACCGTGTACTGCGTGGTGCCGCCCATGCGCCCGGCCCCGGCGTCGAGGTCGTTGATGAAGAGGCAGCACATCTTGCCCTTGCGGACGACGTCGGCGGCCTCGCGGTAGCGCTGGCGGATGAGCTTGGCGGGCTCGCCGGCGTTGCCGCTCTCCAGCTCGCCGGCGCTCATCACGATGGGGTTGATGCCCATCTTGGCGAACACGAGCTCGCACTGGAAGGACTTGCCCTGGCCCTTGCCGCCCCAGATGCCCAGGATGAGGGGCACCTTGATGTTGGGCAGGGACATGAAGTTCTTGGCGATGTGGACCACCAGCTTGTCCATGAACGCCGGCGCGATGTAGTAGCCGTCCACCGTCGTGTTGTCCTGCAGGTTGTACCGGCGGAGGCCCTGGCTGAGGTACTCGTAGGAGCTCAGCACGGCCTCGTGGGTGCCGACGCCCATGGGCGCCTGGAACAGGGAGTCCACCAGGCCCTTGCCGCGGGTGATGTCCTGCTGGTCGTCGGAGACGTCGTAGGCGAGGCCCTTCCACCTGTCGCGCTCCGTCTGCTTCGCCTCGTCCACGTCCGACGCCGCCATCGCCGTGACGACGACGACTCTGCAGCTTAGACGGCTGTGCCGCCATGCTGCTTGCTTCCTGCCGGTGGTGGTGAGCTTCTTACTCTTCCCGAGGAAGCTGGTGCCCGGCGTCGTCGAGGCCAAATTTAAAGCAGCACCAGCAGTGGCCATCTCTATCTACTACTGTCTAGGCGTTTGACAGTTAGCTATATTATTAGCAGCTATATATATCGAACGAAGAAGAATCTTGCTGCTGCGTACTTGGACGACCGATCGATGAAAGATTAAATTGGATAGTTGATGAAGGTGGCGACGAACGATTAAATTGGAACACGGTCACCCTCCTTGCAGAGTAATATATATACTTATATAGCAAGATCGATAGGTAGCTGCTGCTAGGCAACGTACAGTAGTGAACGGATCGATCAGCAGGCCGTAGCTAGTGTGCTCTGGATCCTTCCCGGTCGCTAGAGATAGCTCACTCTCCAGAACGTTAACGAACAGAGCAACTTATCAGTACGTGGGGTGGTGGGTGATGCTGACGACGATGAGTGAGTGGCCAAGATGGCATGCCCGCGCAATGCTGTAGATAGCGTGTACAGTACGTGTGCGAGCAATAATGCAATCACAGCCTCACATGTGTACGTGTCGATCGATCGGATGGGCCGGATGTACCCCACTGCACCCTTTTGGATTTAGCATTTGAAGTACTGCTCCCCTCCGTCTCAAATTGCAGTCCTAAATATACAATTCCGGTCGTTGGATATGACACAAATGGTTCAGCAAGGACTGAGGATTATGTTCACGGTTTACCAAACCCTTGCATCCTCCCTCGATCTATGACCTTAGTGGGCACTCTAAGGTTCTTAGAGACTTCAAGATTGTTGTTGAATGATCGCATACCCCTTGATCTAAAGGATGACCCACCAAGAGCCTTGTTTCTACCCAAACTATGTCGGTAGGGCACGATTTTCATTAAGAGAAGGGAACGGAAACCAAGTTTAGATAACCAAGTAGGCCGGACCACATTTGGTTCCTTGTTTCTAACCTTTTGTCATTTTTCAGATACAAGTCTCGAGGTTCGTAGCCAGCGAGGATGGGAACACAATACCATGATGGAAAGTTGGAAACTGACATTAATTCGATGAATGAATGATCGTCTGTCCTGTCCCAGAAGGCTTGTAGTGCAACTTCGAGGCAAAGCTCAATGCTGCAAAATAGTATACTATGTACAATTGTACATGGACAAGAAATTAAATCAAGAGAAGGATCCACACATAATTCACTACGGGAAACAGAGTCTTCACCGAGAGCTGGAAGCTTCGGCGAGAGCCAAATCTCCAGCTCTCGGTGAAGCCCACCTTCGCCGAGAGCACAAGGTCTGGCTCTCGGCGAAGGACTGGCCCACGGTGAACAGCACCCTCGCCGAGAGCTTTCTACCCTCAGCTCTCGGCGAAGGGTTCGGCTGACGGCTCCACAGCCGCGGCCGTCACGGCCGCCTACGTCCGTTAAATTCGCCGAGAGCCTGGAGATCCGGCTCTCGGCGAAGAAAAAACACACGGCGCAGAGATACTTTCACCGAGAGTATTATACCTTCGGTGAGTGTTTTGTTTCTGCTCACGGCGAATTTTCAAAAAAAATTCACATTTTCGGGTCCAAACTTTTTCCTTGATCCACATACACTCAAACAATATACATGTTCAAAATTGTCACAATTTTGTCTTTGTTAGCTATATTTAACAATTTCACTTCTTTCTTTGTATTTGTTTCATATACGTCCGATATGAACTGCAAGTGCATAAAATCATAGAGCAAATTTGTTCGAAAAATGGTATTCATGTTCATGAGACATCTCTAAGACCATGCACATGAAATGAAACTCAATTTTCTTGCATTTGGTTCTCGTATCAAGATGAAGATCGTGTGGTAGCAAGGTAAAAAAATTATATAAAATTCAAATGAAGTTGAAAAATCACGATTTTTGTCGAGTGGTCGTGATATCATACATAGAGATTGTGATAAATAGTAGAGAGTGTTTTGAACAAGTTGACACGTACACTCTTTAGAAACCGAAACATCTCACGAGAAGTTTCAGAGAATTTGAACTGATACCACTTGGTTTGGTCTCTTTGTGAATTTTCATTTTGAATTTGAGTGCAACCACTTTTTTATAAGCAATACACAACATATCTAGTGACATGTTAAGTTTTATCGAAATTTCAAATTTGTTTGCTATTTTTAGATAAAATTTGATGAAAATAACCTTCGGTGAGTGTTCCGCTCTCGGTGAACAGGGGACCTTCGCCGAGAGCCGGCCCCTTGGCTCTCAGCGAACAGAGCTTTTTTTATTTTCAGCAGGCAGCGTGAGCCTCCGGAGCGTGGGGCCCGCTCGTCAGTATCGCCGAGAGCCGGCCCCTTGGCTCTCGGCGAAGAGAACTTTTTTTTTAATTTTCAGCAGGCAGCACGATTTTTTATTTTTTTTTCAATAAGTTTTTTTATTTTAAAATTTTTAGCAGCTTCGCCGAGAGCCCTAGATCTTGGCTCTCGGCGAAGGGTCTTCCTTTTTGGCCTAACCCAGCCACCAACGCCCGCCGCCAACACAACACAACACAACACAACCGCCGCCGCCCCGACCCGCCGCCGCCCCGACCCGCCGCCGCCCGGCCCGCGCCGCCACCACCCCGCCGCCGCCCGGCGCGCCGCCCCGACCCGCCCGCGCTCCGCCGCCGCCCGGCCCCCCGCCCCCGCGCCGCGCCGGGCCCCGCCCGGACCCCGCCCCGCTCCGCCGCCGCCACCGCCCGGCCCCGACCCCCGCCCCCGCTTTGCCGCCGCCACCTCCCGGCCGCGGAGACCCGCCCCACCCCGCCCTGTGCCGCCTCGCCCACCGCCACCTCCCTCAGCTGCCAAGGAGGCCGACTGCGAAGCAAAAACAAGAGGGGAGAGAAGGAGGAAGAGATGGAGAAGGCCGACGTGGAGGAGGGTTAGGAGACGTCGAAGGATCCATTGCCACGAACGCATCCAACCTCGGTGCTTCACCCCTTGTGAGTGCTCTCTCGACTTCCTCTCGATTTCGGTAATTTAGTTACAAATTAGTGATGAATTAGTGATGTTGGATATATAAATTAGAGATTTCAGTGATCAAATTTTAGGTGTCTTGACGAATTAGTGATGTAGAATTCTTGCTAGTTAGCAATTAAGGTATCTAATACTAGCAAATTTATCATGTCTCTAATTTTTGTTTTCATATATACATCTAATGCATATCAATTTTATAGGAAGAGATGCCTTGAGATGCCGCACTGAACACCGGAAGCTTTTTTTGGAGCAAGAGGGGTGATTTGTCGATCACCTAGGTGAGACTCGTGGATCGCATGGGGGCACTACATGTGATTTTCCGGCCATCGAGCCGTTGGAAGAAAGCCCATGTGTAGCTCGACCGTCGTGTCGTGCCTTTTGTTGCAGGTTTTGGAAACCTCACCGTACAGGGGAGGTGCTACCGAAATTTCGACTAAACACCCATCATTGATCTATTTTTGCAGGAAGGAGGCCTGGTTGGCACCGCTGAAGGAGGAGTTGGAGTTCGCGCTCACATTGTCTCGGAGGCCCGGTCGACCCTGGTCTTGCCGCCTGCCCCTGCCTCGCCATCAAGTCACTAGGTGAGCACGCCCCTGCCTCGCCATCAAGTTCCTAGATGTTGTAGATCGCGAAACCTAGTTAGGCGTCTCCCGTTCGAAAGAGATACAGTTTGAAATATGCAAATCTTTGCATATTTATTGTTGTATCTGTTTCGAATTGTCCACGTTTTTTGGACAGCCCGTGGATGCGTAGATGGGGTTAGTTTCTATGGTCTACTCCGATCCGAGATAGAGTTTCGGTAGCACCTCCCCGTTGTTCTCCGGATACACAATCTCCCTAATGGGACGTGTATTTGGAGAACAGCGGGGAGGTGCTGCCGAAATTCTGTCTCGGATCGGAGTAGACCATAGAAACTAACCCTATCTACGCATTCACGGGTGGGATTAGGACCTATCTTTACCTATTAGAATGTGTAGGCATCGTGTAGATGATGCAATATATTTCATATGACTCGCTGATATGATAGAGAATGGGTGACCGTGAGTGGATGTACAAAGGATGGGCACCAAATGGTCGTGTGACACAAGAATGGATTGACAATGCTCAAGCTTTCATGGATGAAGCATTTAGAAAGGTCCAAGGCCGACGTCGCCTTCAACGTGGACGACCCACCCGAGGCGTATAGTAACCCGACAATCCAGTCCCGCATCACAAGGTACGTCACGACGGCAAGGGAGGTTCGTGGGCTAGACTTCGATCCAGTGACAGAGCCTCTTGATGGAGAAAGTGTCGTGAGGAGCGGAGAAGGCAGGATGCATGGACGGTACCATGTGGGTGACAGTCTCCTTGTTCCGTCCTCTGTTCCGACGCTCGCGGCAGTTCGATCTCGAGATAGGGGCACGAGCTCAGCCCCGCCCATACATAGTCGGCCCTTGCTACGCGTACGTTGAACGAGCGAGTTCCGGAGTTATTTCGTTGTCTTTGTCGTCCATTGATATTTACATATGATTACTTTATATTCTAATTTTTGGATCAAATATTGTAGGCCCAACTTGGGCGAGAGAAGGCCGAGCGGGAGAGGCGGGTAGAAGAGACGCAAAGGCAATCCAATGAGCTACTGCGGCCGATGGCCGAGGTCCACCGAAGCGGGATGGAGGCGTTACAGTCGGCCCATAATCAGCAGTTTGCCTCCGTGCTTCAGTACTTGGAAAACCTTGGTCACGCGGTGGCGCCACAGGTGCAACTCCCTCCACTACCGCAGGTGCAACTCCCTCCACTACCACAGGCTTTCTTTCCTCCACTCGCTCGACCAACCGCTATTTCTCCGGTGAGTTACTTTGAACCCTGCTATTTTTTTCTAGTAGTGACCTAGACTGACTTCATACAAATGCTGAAAACCTTGTACATTCATTTATGTCAATTTGACCACGTGACATGTGTCCGGCCATCGAGCCATGAGAAGACATTTATTGTGGCCCGACCTTCGTGTTGTGGCTTTTCTTGCAGGTTCTTAATACCTCACAGTGTAGGGGAGGTGCTGTCAAAATTTCTAATTAACACTTTAAATTCTACGCAGGATCTATCTGCAGCATCAAATGATGGGCCTGCAGCATTCGACGGGTCCCCGCCAGCTCAGCAGACTCCTTGGGGTGGGATGTAGTGGGTGCCACCTGGCCCGTGGCCGAGACCTGGCCTTCACCAGCCTCACGGTTCGCGGGGGGATGCCACGGGCGTGCGGGTGGGTCCCGTGGCCACGGCGGCCGCCCACGGGGGGGGGGGGGGGTCGGGGTCCCAGTCGCCGCATGATCAGTAGGCGGACGAGTGAGTTCGTGGACTTAGCTACTTTTATTTGCATTTGGACATTTGTGACTTGCATTGGACCATTATGACTTGTAGTTCGTGACTATGTGATGAATTTGTCGATTATGTGATCGTTGGTGGACTATGTGATGAATTTGTCGATTATTTGATCGTTGGTGGACTATGTGATGAATATTATATGTCTGTGATGAATATTATATATGCTTGCGATGATATATGTGATTTCTGTGAATATTTGAGGCTGCTGGAAAACAAGAAAAAAAAGAAAAAAAAGAAAACCTCTTCGCCGAGAGCAAACTCCAATGCTCTCGGCGAAGGGGGTGTCCCAGATCTGCGGGGTGCAGTCCTTCGCCGAGAGCAGAAAGCTTAGCTCTCGGCGAAGACCCCGTCTTCAACGAGAGCCAGATGTCTGGCTCTCGGCGAAGGCCCCGTCTTCAACGAGAGCCAGATATCTGGCTCTCGGCGAAGACCCCGTCTTCAACGAGAGCCAGATATCTGGCTCTCGGCGAAGGAGTGGCCCCCACTCCTAACGGAGGGACGCGCCGTGACGGGAAGAGGGCTTTCGGCGAGAGCTGAGGACGCCTCTCGGCGCATGTTCGCCGAGAGGATCCAGTGAAGCTCTCGGTGAAGGTCGCATCACCGATGGGGTGTCAACGTGTGACTTTCGCCGAGAGTTTCCTCTCGGCGAAGGTTTCGGCGAGTGGGAAGGGGCCTTCGCCGAGAGGATCCCTGCTCTCGGCGAAGGCCCCGAATCCAGTAGTGATTACATCTTTCCAAAGCATGAGAAACTGGAAAGGGGAGAAGACGACAGGGTAGGGTAGGGTGGGACCAAATTGCGAGCAGTCCGGCGTGCTCCTCGATAGATTGTAACGTTTTCGTCGATGAGCGCCCCTCTCCTGGCTTAGCTCGGAGCTCCTTTCTCCACTCCAGTCAAAATTTCGGTCACATCTTGGCTTTTAGTCCAGGCCGGTCACTCAACTAGATGCACACAGCAATTGTCAAGAGGTCAATGTGGCAGTATCAAGTCACAGACGAATTCAGGGAAAAAGAACAAACATGTGAGAAATACTAGCTGCTAAGCTACCTCAAATTTCAGTAAATGAATATCATGCTAACAAATTATCACCATTTCCATTCAACTGCAAATGAACATTCAGTTTCAAGAACAATATGGCCATTGAAATAAGAGTAACAAGTGTCAGTACATATTCTGCGTATGCTAAATCTGTCATTTTACTGTGTAATGTCCTTATGTCAAGGTCAAATGATGGGTTTAGTGACCAAGAACTGCAAAAGGAGAAATGGATCGGATGCCCCAAGGAAGAGCACATGACTGCTGCCTCTGCACATAAAGCAACCAATTCCCACCCAAAGTAAACTTTTCTCTATTATGGGAAACTACCAGAGCTGTGGAGAGCTGTGGACAGATGGCAGAACTAGAGTGACCATATCGCCACCCCGAGGTCAGAAATACTGCATACCTACACTTATGGCCTGTTTGGCTGCTGGCCACTGTCTGCCACGCCAAAGGTGTGGCTGCCACCGAAAATCTGGCCAGCACTTGCTTTCTCGCCACAGTTTTGCAGCCACACGAGAATCAAAGCAATCACATAGAAACTCGCCACACTTCCATGGCGACGATTTCGCTCGCCACACTCCGTGGCGCCACCGCACAAAGCGTCGTGGCGGATTATATGGCCCGTATCCAAACAGACCCTTACACATTTACTAGTGCAAGCCCAGCCCTTCCTGACGCTAAAAATCACCTATGTTGTCACAGACGGGCTTAAATAAAATGCATAAGTAAAAGAAGCCATGACGCCTATTGCTAGTTCAACAGCCAGTGTTTTAAAAGCGACCTAAGGCGCCTTATCACCAGTACGACACCTTTGAAACAGTCAGCAGCTTCTCTGTTTTTTTTTTTTTTTGGCTCATGGTGGACTTAAAATGGACGTAGAGTCAAAATCATCACACTGAATTGCTCCTGCAGCACAAGGTTGAATGGATTTAATGTAAAAGGAGGGAACAACTCACGGCAAGAAATAATGATCCGTTCGTTCCAGTTTTTCTAGCAAAGTTGAATATTCCCCATGAAAAGCTCACGGCTATCTTAGCTTCGAAATAAGGAAATGAAGGCCCTTCTGTATATATATCCCAACAATCTATTATCTGTACAAGACAGGTATAGAAATAAATATCATGGGTCAAGCACAGCAGATGAGATGATGAACCATCATCGGTTATTAACATCAATCTAAAAACCTCCAGCTCCATGAAGAATTCCTGAACTGAAAGCCAAACTTATAATTTGTGTCATGCAACACTATCGGTACGTATATGTAAACATGCTGATCACGCATTCAGATAAACAAGCTAATACCAACCACGTCTGCCTCCTGCTTTTCATAGATACAGCTGTATCTTAGAGTGTGTTTTGCAAAGATAGTTGTTCCACATTTAAGGTAGCCTGATTAGTTGATAAACCTACTACATTCAGTGGTGTATCTAAAGGGTGGGTCGGGTGGGCCACAGCCCACCTAAGATTCAGCCCAAGAGTGACTAACCCTTGATCTTTCTTTGAAAAAAGTCTGGCTTAGCCCTTCAACTATCACAAAAGATCAAGTTTGATACTCTAACTATGAAACCAGATATGTAGCATCCATGGCTCGCAAAAAAAGTCCGATTTTACTCCTCCAACCACTGTAGCTACTTGAAGATGAAGGAAAAATTAGCTCTTGGCTCACCCTAGCTTCAGATTCTGAATTCGCTGTTGCATTCCTGATAATAGTCAAAATATGGAGCTACAAAATTAGAAGCATGCAACATCAATTTATCTAAGTGACTAGATATAACTACCATAGTCGGAATTTCACATTTTCACTCAAGATTATCATCCTTTAGCATAAATATGTACAAAATTATGAGCATTAGCATGTAGCAAGCTCAAATTAAGGAAAGTGCTAGCATACACATTTGCTCAAACGCAATACACAAGAGCACTGATTAGCAATTGCCAATCAGAATCTTACGTACGCATCTATACAATATGCATGCACGACAGCTCCTAATCAAACTGTAGCTCCATTGAAAGAAGCATTACAGTTTGCAACATATATTAGAGAGGGCAATATATATCTCAACTTGGATTTTTTGTCATCCAAAGGTACTAATATGCTAGTACTTAGAAGGCCACTCAAGAGATGGTATGCCCTTCTTTCCCCTTCTTTCTCGAGTGCTACAGTAGACCAAAGCGTAGCGAGGGCGGCGCCGCTTTCCGGGGCCGATTCCGGCGGTCTCCTTCTTCTCCGGTGTCCTCTCCGGCACCGAAGATGGGGGGCGTCGAATCGACCGCTGGCTGTTATACTTCCTAGGTTTCTTGTAGATCTAGGGTAGTTAGGGTGCTTGTCGTCGCTCGATGGCGAAGTTGTGGTGCCTGGTGCCGCGGCGTCCCTGTCGTCTCCGTCGCGCGCGGTGGCCTGCTGCGTGGCCGCTGGCCCCGTCGGAGCCCCTGTGGAGACTCTCCTGCTCGTCGCAGCGGCGGTGGTGGGCTGGTTGATGTCAGCGGCAGCGGTGGCGGGCTGTTGATGTCCGTGGCCTTTGGCGACGTCTGTGGTGGTCTGCGTCGAAGCGGTCTACTGCAACTCCGGTGGAAAATAAGTCGTTTCGGCGGCGAAGCTTTTGCTCTTCCGGTCCATCCCCGGGTGAGGATCTGTTCCTTGTCGGTTGGGCTGCGAACCTTGTTGTCCAGGGTGCATCGAAGAAGCGGCGGCAACGGTGTGTCCATTTGGAATAAAGTCTCCAGGGCTTCCGCCGTGTCGACGGCGATTCACTCTCCATCGTTGTCGGTGAGCTTGTGGAGGAGGGGTCCTTCGAGGCCTGTTCAGGGGAGCTCGTCTTCCAGATCTTGTGGGTTCCCTCTCACGCGTGGTGCCACAATAGTAGGGCGACATCCTCGTCGCGCACCAGAGTTTTCTGGTGATCTCTCTGTGGACGTGGTTGGTTCGGCGGTGTGTAGTTGTAGGTCTGGTACAGTGGGTAGGAGTGCGTGCGTTGTGTATGCTTTTCTATGTTCTGAACAGATTCTACAGCTATGCAATGCAGTTTGAGAGGGTTCAAAAAAAAAAAAAAGAGATGGTATTCCATATGAGTCCTTCAATCCATAAATACAGATCACAGATGCGTGCCACCATCGCACAAGGAATAAAACTGAGATTGGACAAGTCCATCACCCAGAAATTTTAACGGTAATGCTTCGAGCCGGTCGTCCGGACGGACTGTAAAAATCGGACACCTTTACCGTCGCATGCCCGCGTCCACACCCATGTGCCGGTGCTATACGGTGAGCATTTTTATTTCATTCTCCACGTGAGCGGGCTCCACCACACACTTATCCGTTCGTCATTTCTTCTCCAACTACACAACATCCGCATCTCCTCCACAACCACGCAGCGGGAGGGCCTGCTTCCCGCATGCGGCCGCCGCTCCGCCGGCCGCCGCTCCCCCGCGGCTAGTGCGAGGGCCGCGCCGGCTCGAGGCCGACGAGCAGCCGGAGGAGGGGGCTCTCCGTTGCCCGACGGCGACACAACTCTCTCGCGTCGCCGAGCCACGGAAGGAGGTGCTGCTCCCGCGCGACCGCCGCTCCCCCGTACTAGGGGCGAGTCGCGCCGTGCCGGCCGGGGCGGGCTCGACGTCGGGGAGGGCCGCGCCACCGCGGGTGGAGGCGTGCTTCCTCGCGACCGCGCGCTCCGGCGACCGCGCCACCTGCTCGCTTCCTCCTCGGTGTGCGGAGGAGCTGCGGGCGGCCGACACCCGCCTAGATCTACGGCTTGGACCTCCTCCTCTTCCTTTGATTTTTGTTTGCCTCTCTCTACAAGTTTTTTGGATGTTTCAATGTTTGATTTTGCATGTTGCAAAGGTTAATTTGAGATGTTGAGGTGCGGATTCATTTTGCAATGGGGCATGTTCGGCTCGCGCCACTGATTTTGTAAAGGCAACACTCTTTTTGTCATGTTGCAGCTACATCAATTTGATGTTGCGGCGCAGCCCTCGTTCTAATGCCGCAAAAAGTTGTTAACTATTTCAACGGGCGAGCTCGCGGCTCCTCGGCGTCTCCGCCATGCTCGTTGCCTCGTAAGCACCCGATCCGTCGATTGCCTCCCACATTTTTGTGTCCACTTACGTTCTTAGCTTCGAGTAGTTCGGGAATCGAGAGTTTCGCTTCGGTTCTGATACCTTAGGCTCCAATCGATTGCAGCAAGTATGAGGAGCTCCCGGGCGGCGCTGCAGGCGAGCAGCACACTGGTATTGGTGTATGTTGCAAGAGTACCTTTTGGATGTTCCAGAGGTTACGAAGAAATGTCGAAAGTGTTTTATTTTTGATGTTGCAAAAGTAGATCTCGTTGTTGCAATGTTACAAAAGTAGATCTCGATGTTGCAGATGTTATTTTCGAACGTTGCGGATGTTTTTTTTTCGAATGTTGCGGATGTTATTCTTGACATGTTCCAATCGTTCGTCTTCGGGATGTGATTGTTTCTCATTTATGTTTGCAAATCGTTGTACACATGTTGCATCTCGTGTTCTTGAGATGTTTGCAAGTGCCCCATGCGAATGTTTTAAAAAAAGTGTCGTGTTATTGGGTGTTGCAAACATTAAATTTTAATGTCGCGGATGTTGAGTTTCGATGTCGCAGACATGTGGTGTTGGGTGTTATGTTGAGGAGAAGGGAGAAGAGGCTCCTGATGTTGGATGTTGCACGCAACACGGGGTCGCAACATGACCGTAATATAGTCGCAATATGGTCACAACATGGGGAGGAGAGAAGAAAGACTCCTGGTGTTGGATGTTGCAAGCAACCGCGTTCGCAACATTTTCGTAACACATTCGTCAACACGCTCGCAACATTTACCTGGTAGCCTTTAGATCTAACGGCCGACGATTGAGGATTCTAATATCTAACGGCCACGGACTGTCCGACGCTAGCGCCCGGATCGGACGTCCGGGCGCTAGCGAGCTTGCGAAATTTTAAATAAGAAACGAGAAAAGACCAATGAATATCATTAGTTGGAATTGATTTTCCCACAGAACTTCGCCACCAGAGAACTTCATGTGTCACCAACAAATTAGGATGGTGTATCAGTTTTAGCCTTTTGGGCTTTCATCCCTTTTCGGTTAATTGTCAATAGCATATACACTGGCTTTGTGCATGCAAATGCACATCGTACCATTAGCAAACATGCAAGTACAGGGTGTTGTGGTGGATGCTCGATCATTTCAGATATGCACAGTTTTTTTTACCGAGATGCAACGAATCAAATTAATGAACTATGCATGATGAGTTAATTACAGCATTTGGCGTGACATAAAACCATTTAAGAATTCACGGCTTTGTTCGCTCGGCTTATCGCCCACCAAACCAAGAAGATTTTTCTCCCGAACGAATCAGCCACCAAAGAAGCAACCGGCCGCAACCAGCCAAGCAGTACTCTTATCTCGGAACAAACCAAGCACCAACCATCGGCCACCGGCCAACCGAACAAGGTTGTCGGTTGTAGCGGAAGAGACGGTACCGAACACCGTCCACGGACACACGACGTAGCGTGCTGCTCCCGTCGGGTCGCCGCGCGGCGGAGCGACCCCCTTTCGCCTATCACGCCAAAAAATAAAAACATCTCCCATTCAGACCAACCAAAAAATAAAAACGACTTGAAATTAACTGGAAACATTCGAGCTAATTACCAATTGAAGAAAACGACAGCTAATTCATAATTTGATGTCGGACATTCCATCCACTCTTGTTGAGGAACTCCAACGCCGTTGTCTCTAACCAACGACATCCTTCCATAAAAAATGCTACGCTCTTCTTCTTTGGATAGGAGGGACCAACTCCTAATCCAAAAAGTACTACTGAGCCACAAAGCCCAACAAAAAACTGCCACCCCTATTAACACTTGATTCCTTTGTTTTTTTTGAAAAACTTCTAAGCAAGGATCAAAGAAATGAAACATATTTGCAGGCCCTCTGATACCAAGAGTAAAACTTATCATCATCCACATCAACTTTGCCATTGGGCATTCAAAAAAGAGGTGTTGAATACTTTTTTTTGCCTATTACAAAAGCAACAACGCGTGCACCCCTTCCATTGCCTTTTAACCAAATTATATTTGGTCAAGATCACACCTTTCCTAAGATACCAGATGAATATGTTTATCTTAAGGGGAATTTTGGCCTTCCAAGTATAACAATTAAAAGGTACCTCTATTCGCATCACCAAGTCATTGTACATAGTACTAGTTTTAAGTTCTTGGCTTTTTCTAAGTCATTGTATAGAAATGAAATTGTCTCATCTGCATATTGTAAGATGGAAAGTCTATGCTCCACTAAGTGAGGCACTAGACCATCAAAAAGTCCCAAATTCTTTGATCGCTCAATCAGAATTGCCAGCATATCTGCTATCAAGTTGAAAAGGATAGGCGACAAAGGGTCACCTTGCCTCAAGCCTTTCTTAGTTTGAAAGAAATACCCCGCATTGTCGTTTACCTTCACACACACACACACACACACACACACACACACACACACACACACACACACACACACACACACACACACACACACACACCGTGTCGGTGTTTTAGACCGGCAACCTACCAAGGGGAGTACCCGAGGTAGATGAATGTGGCCTCGCCGAGATCGGTAACTCGAAGGAAGAGACACGTGGCACACAATTTAGACGAGTTCGGGCCGCGAGGTGCGTAATGCCCTACGTCCCGTATGCCGCGTAGCTACGGATTGATTGGATGTGATTACAAGATGATACGTAATCCGAGAGAGAAGGGTCCCCGCCTCACCTTATATAGTCCGGGAGGCGGGGTTACGTGTCGGTTTAGGGAGAGAGTACTAGTCGTGTACGTCTAGGAGTCCTCTACACGAGTACATGGTATGTATAGGTTCCTATCCGAGTACTTCTCCAACGTAGTCCTTGCGCCTCACGCCATCGTGTACCGTGCGGCACAAGTCGGGTAGTCCCAAGGGCCCACCGAGTAGTCGGTCCCGGTACCCCTCGAGGTAGTGGGCCCGGGGAGGTCCATACGACACCCCGTGACAATTTTTTCTATCCACCGACACCACTTGCCCGAAAAACCTTTCAGTCTAAGAACCTGTTGTAAGAAGGTCCAGTTGACCTCAACATAGGCCTTCTCAAAGTCTAGCTCAATAATGAGGCCATTTTGCTTTTTTCTCTGCAGCTCATGTATTGTTTCATGAAGAATAACTACTCCTTCTAAGATATATCTTTCAGGTAGGAAAGCTATCTGTGAAGGTTTGATGATCTTACATGCTATTGACGAAAGTCTGTTAGCAAACACCTTCATAAAGATTGTTTTAAGAAAACAACTTCGTAAAGATCTTGAAACTAACATTTAGCATACAAATTGACTGGTATTGTTGAATTTTCTTAGCTTCCCGCTCTTTTGGAAGTAAAGTTATTATTAAAATTGAGACAGAAAATTGGGAGATTACCAACATGGAAGTCTCTGAACATGGCCATTAGGTCGTCCTTAATGAGACTCTAAAAAGCCTGGTAAAATTCAACCGGGAACTCGTCCGGCCCAGGGGCTTTATTATGTTTCATCTGAAAGACCGCTTCTTGCACCTCTTTTTTCGAAAACTCTGCCTCCAAAAATTCATTCTCCATAGGCAAGATTTGAGGAATATCCTCCACCATGGATTCATTTAAAGATAAATTATTGGGCTCTAATTCTCCAAAGAGACCTTTATAATATTTTGTGATGTATTTGTTGAAATGCTCCTCACCCTCCATAATTCCATCTTCCTGCTCGAGACAGAAGATTCTACTTTTCTCCTCCTTCCATTTGCAACTATTTGGAAAAATTTCGTGTTACTATCTCCCTTTAAAATCTTGGTGGTCTTAGCCCTTTGGAACCACCTCATTTCCTCTTCCCTCCAAAGCTGAGTCAACCTACTATTAATGCTCGGCTTAAGATCCCATTCTTGCTGACTTAGCAGCTGGGTCTCCGCCTTTTTTGTCAAGTTCCTCAGCTTTTCTCATTAACTCTCGATTTTACTTTTTATAAGCGCCATGCATATTCTTTGCCCATCCTCTTAAGAATTGTTGCAACCTTCTTATCTTATTTGCCATTTTTGCATAGGGGTTACCCCTTTATTTTCTTTTTTCAAAACCTCGGAAACCAGCTAAAAACCATCCTAATAACCAGCCCATCTCAAATTTGAAAGGTGGTTGGTTGGTCCCCTTGTTTTTACTCCCCACGCTAAGCAAAAGAGGAGTATGATCTGAAATTTTCCTAATAAGTGCCTGTACTGTCGCCAACGGGAAGTTTTGTTCCCATTCGATACTGACAAGCACCCTATCTAATTTCTCATATGTAGGTACCCTACGAGAATTTGCCCAAGTAAACTTGTGGTCCGACATTTCAATCTCACGCAAGTCTAGGCTATCAATAACAGCATTGGACAGGAACAACCACCTTCCATCAAATTTATCATTATTCTTCTCAGAACTATCTTGGATAATATTAAAGTCTCCCCCTATACATAAAGGCAGCCTCTCATTTCTGGAAGTAGATATTGAGGTTTGGAATTCAAAATTGGTATTGGTATTGATACCTTCGAATGCAAGCTGTTTGGGTGGCATGAAATCTGGAATTAGAATTAAACCTCAATACCAGAGGGTATTCTTTCACTCCCACGTATTCATCCTCAATATCGAGCTAGCACCCTCTCGTTTTGCGAATCACCCCAATCCCTCATCGCGTCTGTGTCGCTCTCCCTCGCTTTGGCACGAGCTATGCCGCCCTCCTTTGCGGGCTTCCTCCATCGGCGAGCCACACCACCAGCAAGCTGCGCCTCCGTCCTCTGGCTCCCTTCATCGGCGAGATGAGCCTCCTCCATGGGCTTCATCCACTGGCGAGCCACGCCGCTAGCAAGCTGCGCCTCCATCCCCTGGCTCCCTCCATCGGCGAGTCGAGCCTCCTCTGGGGTTTCCTCCGTCAGTGAGCCACACGCCGCTGCTACCTCCACCGGTGAGCCAGACGCGCCCGCTCCTCCATGCCTACCTCCACTTACGTATCGTGTTGCCCCTTCATGCCTACCTATGCTTGCTTCCCGCATCGCCCCTCCCTACCTACCTCCTCTCACCTCCCCTCCGGCACCGGATCACGTCCCTCGGTTCCTTCCCTTATCATCGTTGGTCTACACGTGCTTCTTTCCTTCGGCGTCCACGCGCCCTCCTCCGCTAAGACAAATACCACCCCTGTCGCGGCTACCCTTCTTTCACGCATCTAGCCTCTCCACCCTCCTCTCTAGCGATAAGCACCACGCCCTCAACTCCTTCCTTCATCCGCTGCGGGCCCGTATGTCTCATGCACCCTCTCCTCAGCCCCAACATCATCACTAGGTCATGCAACTAGCCTCCGCCTCTCCGGTAAATACCATGGTTAAATTGGTATTGAACCCAATTCAATGCCAAGTATTCCAATATCGACATCTAAACGCATTTTAAAGTGCGATTTCAGTATATAAAATGTAATTTCAGTATATATAATGCCATTTTGATTTTTATTCTAATTTCACTTTACTTATAATTTTAACATTTTCTATTCACAAAGTCAACATGATTTTTTCTAGTCAACGGTCAAACAAGAAAAATGTGCAAAGACCAAGGGCAAAACCACATCAACTTGTGAAAATAGTGAAAGGGATCATAAAGTTTAAAAGAAATGAGAGAAAAACTACAATGCAATACAATTTAAAATAGGAGCAATAAGATACTAAAATACCTTCGATTAGGTGCATTTCTTTTCCCAATAATCAATTATTTATATAAACATGTGCCTTGCATCAATGATTTAGATTGCCCGGTTCAACACTTTGTGGAAGCTAGTTAAATAATTTTAACATATATATTTTCTCCTCGGTGCGAGATCATTTAGGTCTTTATAGTTTACTCATAAACTAGTCATTTTCCGTCACACAAATGCACGAGCTGGTTATTATTCTTGGGCCGGTTATTAATATTATTGGCTGGTCAAATGAAGTGCCATGCCAATTTTTTTTTTTGAGCGAATAACTCCAATAAATATGCACTACCAGATACCAAGGCTTCGCCGAGAGCAGCAATCCTCTCGGTGAAGGATGGTTTACCCATGGCGGCGCCTTCACCGAGAGTTTGCTCTCGGCGATTCCCCTCTCGGTGGCTTGCAGCCGGCGAAGCACCCTTCGCCGAGAGCCGTGGTGAAGATGTATTTTGAAATTAAAAAAAGTGCGGGGGGCGCCGCGGCCCCCACCGAACGCCACCGCCGCACACACGCCGCCGCGCCACCACGCCGCCGCCGCCGTGCCACCACGCCACCACCCCCGCACGCCATAGAGAGAGGGGGGGAAGCGCAGGGGCCACCACCACCGCACGCCACCTCCACCGCACACCAGCGCCTAGATCCGCCGCCGCCGGAGCCGGGGAAGAAGCTATATGCCGCCGCCGCAAACATATAAAAACATACATACACACAGAGATAGAGAGGCGGAGGACCCACCGCGCCCGGATTGAAGACGCGCCGGGCCGCCGGGTCGTCGATGCGCGCGCGCGCGGGTCATGCCGCGCCGCCGGGACGTCGAGGCGCCGGACCGCCGCCACCACCCCCTCGCCCCGCCGTTGCTCCTCGCCACGAGGTGAGGGGCGAGCGGAGGGGGGGAGGAGGGGGCGGCGCGGCCGCGCCGGCGGGAGGGACGGGGGGAGGCACCGGCGAGAGGGATGGTGGAGGTGTCGGCCGGCGGATCTTGAGGGAGGAGAGGCGGCCGGCGGGAGAGAGGGAGGGGGGCGGCGGCGGGAGAGAGGGAGGGGGGATTAGGGTTGCGGTCCGGGGGGCTGTTTATATAGGTAATGAGTGTGGGCTAGGTGGGCCGGCGGCGGTATTGGGCCAACGGCGCAAATTTGCTTCGCCGAGAGCCCAATAAACGGCTCTCGGCGAAGTTTTTTTGTAATTTTTTTCAAAATTAGTTAAAAATAGTAAATAACCGCAAAAAATCACAAAAACTTGTCATGACACTAAATATGTTGTGTATTGATTATAACAAAGTTGTTGTGGTCAAACTCAAATTTAAATTTCTCTAATGTACCAAACCTAGTGACATTAGTTCAAATCCTCTTAAACTTCTCGAGACATGTTACGGTTTCTAAACGACGTACGTGTCAAAGTGGTCAAAATGTTCTCAACTTTTTACCACAACCTCGACATATGATATAATGAGCGCTCGACAAAATTCGTGATTTTCAAACTTTATTTAAATTTTATACAACTTTAAAACCTTTCCGCGACACGATCTCTGTCATGATCGGAGAACAAAATGTTTAAATTTTAGTTTCGTTTAGTGTACATGGTCTTAGAGATTTATCATGAGCATAAATCTCATTTTTCCAACAACTTTACTCTATGATTTCATGCACTTGTAGTTCATATCGGACATATTCGAAAAAATACGTAGAATGAATTACATTTTTAAATATAGCAAACAGAGATAAAATTGCGTCAAATTTGAACATATCCTTTGTATAAGTGCATGTTGATGATAAAAAAGTTTGAAGGTGAAAAAGTGATTTTTTTTAAAAAATTTCTTCGCCGAGAGCAAAAAAAACTCTTGGTGAACGTATTCTTCGCCGAGAGAAAAAAACTCTCGGTGAAGGTATTCTTCGCCGAGAGTTTTTTTTTTCTCTCGGCGAAGAATACTTTCACCGAGAGTTTTTTTTTCTTCGCCCGTAATTATTATTTTTACTCTCGGCGAAGAGCTCTTCGCCGAGAGCTCAAGGTTTGGCTCTCACCAAAGAGTATTCCTCCCGGCGAAGACTCCGTTTCCCATAGTGATGGTGGAGCCTCCAACGATTATATGATGAGTGGGCTATTATTACTAGCAGGGCGCGGTCTTAGTGCACAGTTATCAGGATCGGGAACTAGGATATTCGTTCTGATATCAAGTCTGCTTAGATTGACTACACAAGCGGCAGCTGGGACCTCATTGTCACCGTGTAAGCATGTTAATTCTCCTTGGCAATAAACATTCTCTGCCTTTGCATGCCGTAGCAGGACAGGGATCGGAGCTGAACTGGGGCATAAAAAAATCTCTGCGTAAGCATGCAGTGGCATGGAGCTGGATTATTGGGTCTACTCCCAGCTACATCCCCAAAAGAATACAACTCGATCTCATTTCTGGATGAATCAAACAATTTCAAATTTAACTAATTTTATTAAAAATGTACTAACATTCATGTCTCCAAAAAAAATTCGTTATGAAAATATGTTAGATTAATCTATTGATATATATTTTTTGCACCATAAATTTTAGTACTGTTTTGTGTAAATTTGATCAAACTTAAAATTGGCTGATTTAATTTCTCTGAAAATGAGGGTTGAATTTTTTTTGGATGGAGGGAGTAAATTTATTCTCTGCTTACGAGCAGCAGGAGTACGGGGAGATGGATCGATCAGGAATCTGCTATTCATGCACAGCAGACAGCACAGTGTTTTGAATTATTCCGTCTGATATTCATGCAGTTACGTTCTTCAAGCCATGTGTGCATGTGTTGTCGTCTATTAGCCTCTGTACGTCCAGTGGCAGATCGATGTACTATATTCTTATGAGCAGCCAGCTAGCTTTTGGCATTCATATAATATATATATCGTGGGTACTCTTTCATTTAAGTACGACTACACTACGTACCGACATGAAAACAATTATATATGTTTTCTTTCTGGATTTTTTTTGAAGTTAAAAGGCAGGAACACTGCCGTGTCCTATCAGAAGAAGAAGCATGCGGATTTTTTTGGATTTTTTTAGAGAAAGAAATATACATTTGTATCCGAGCCGCTGCATCAATCAATTAATGCATGTTGTAGCTGTTTCTTATTACAAGCTAGGTCTATTTGATGTCAATATTTCAGAGCCTGTCATAGAATTGAATGTTGGATCAATCAATACCAATTGCTAAATCAAATTTATATCAGAAATGGGTTGCCAAATTGATTGTTAGATGATGTGTGGATGACATTGCTACATGGAATCAAAGGATGTGTCAATTACCAATTCGTAGTTGAATATGCATACAATTAAATTGATGTCACCATGTGCGTGTGCAAGATATCTCCGCAACACTACCATCATGCAATCTCTAACCCTCTATGCAATTCAAAGTTTAGCCTCTATTCGCAAATTCATAACTTTTGCATATGGATTCGGATAGAGACAACCATTGTATGAAAATTTTATGGCTGATGATGATCCATCTGGTTCCCCCATCTCCCCTTGAGTTACTGGTGGAGAGAGGACCTTCAGTCCCGGTTGGTAAGGGGTATAGGTCCCTCAAGTCCAACCAGGACTGATGATGAGAGACAAAAGGGGGGTCCTTTAGTCCCTAGTGAAGGAACCGACGTCGCAAGTCACAAGTCACGTTGTTTTTCACGCAAAATATATGCGTGCGAGGTCGCGGGGATTCGAACTCATCACCTCTAGCCTCGCGCGTAGCTTCCTCACCATCTCACCTACATAGCACATCTGACTAAGTAGAGGATGCTATCCTCTTACTCCCTCCGGTTTGGTAAATGAAGTCGTTTAGGACAGCGACACGGTCTCCAAAGTACAACTTTGACTTATTCTTTTTATAAAAATATTTGTTAAAAACTAACATATGTATACTTTTATGAAAGTATTTTGCAAGACAAATCTATCATGTAGTTTTCACATTTGCAAACTCAATGACTTAAAAGTTATTCGTGTTTTATATTCCCAATGTTTGACTCAAATCATGTCCAAAACGACTTCATTTACCAAACCGGAGGGAGTATAGTAACTCGTGGGAGACCCTTTAGTCCCGGATGGTAACACGACTAGTTACAAAAGGCCTCACTTTAGTCTAGGTTCGTGTTACCAACCGTGACAAAAGGGTCACCCCCTTAAGTCGAGGTTCGTGTTACAAACCGTGACAAAGACTAAAGGGGGACATTTTGTCACGGTTGGTGTTATCAATCCGGACTAAAGGGGGTGAGCACTTATGGCATTAGTGGCCACGTCGATGAAACTCCTTTAGTCCCGACTCCAAAGTTGAACCGGGACTAAAGGGGCGTACCAAAACCTTTTTGTCTACTAGTGAGTCTTAGCAAATACTAGATCTTTATGAATAATGTTACATAGAGATATATCAGTGGGCTTGTTGATGATGCTACCATGCTGGCGCGGTTTATAAAATAGAAGTGTTGAGCTCCTCGTCAAACAAAAATCACAAAAATATAATTTATGAATTACTCAATCACAAACTTTCCAAACTGTTTTAATTTGTATGAGTAGAGAACAATTTTAGTGTATTTACTGTTTTCCTCATGTGTCCAGATATTTTTCTAGAAATAATTTGCATCTTTCACAACCGTTCTATTAAATCACCAACAACATAATTCTTAACAAACTCATTCTCTAGTCACTACAAGAAATCTTCTAATCTACAAGAATTGGGCCTAAATCAAATTACAATGACCAAATAAAAGGTTGGGATTGGTCCAACAAGAATCGAGCCTAAATAAAGTTATGATGAAATATATCATCACAATTGACATGCATGCCAACTAAATGTGGTACGGTATAGCATGGCTTGCTGCGCATGAGGCAGTTTATCATATTAGGAATGAGTGAAAATAAGCAACATCAGTACATCACTAATCACGATTTATGATGAAAAAATGTGTTTATGCCACATTTTGGCTCGTCATAGATCGGAAGATCCCTTTTAGTGAGTTAGATGTTTATCTAAGTATATACTAAAAATCGCGAAAGGGCCCGTAGCCTAGTGGTTACAAGAGCCCCGGTAGCACCTCGAGTCCTAGGTTCGACTCCCCGTGGGAGCGAATTTCTCGGGATTTAACGGCGTTTGTTCTTTCGGTGGTAGGCGACGTTCCCGTCGGCGAGGCGCCCGTGGTGACTTTGTCAATCTTGAGGATTTGCCGGCACGGTCTTCGAAGATGCTCCTAGGGGTAGGGTTTGCGTGCGTGTATTCATAGGGTTGAGTGTGCGTGCGTTGTGAGTGCCTCCGATGTATTGTGTAATTCGCAAAAAAAGTATATACTAAAAATCATTTTGTCACTTGTAGGAAGTATGTGTATAGTGGAAATGGTTATAAGTCATCTATAAATAAGAATTTATAAATGAAACACACAAAAGTATTCTTTTTAGGCCTGGAGGCCACTCCTAAGATACCCCTCGTGATATCTGCACGAAATTGAAAAAAAAAAGTTATCTTCCTTTTAATCCTTATTGTTTAGTATTTTTGATCCATTGTCTGGGCATGTAAATTGTCTCAGATAATAAAACTTGAAATGTGGTAACAAATTTTTTTAATTTAGTACGAAAGTACTCTATTTGCAAATGGAATATTGATGATATAATTAATAATTTATATGGGAGTGAGTGCAGTATTGCCCCACATGATGAGTATTGGAAGAATATAGGAAAACAACAGATGACCACTCTGTCGGTTCGTCCTCACTACTGTTTGCTTGTGATCTTGATGCATGATTAGACCAAGCAAGCAAACCTATCTAACTTGCTAATCAAGGTTGTGTTCATACAACAGTTATATACGAAGGTATCTATATATAACAAACTTATTTTTTAAATCAGGATTTCGATGTGATGAAATGTGGCTAATAATCGCTTAATGTTCCCATACATGCATTAACCAAAACTGATCCATTTTATGGATGAAATGGTAGCGCAGGAGTTTGTGTGAACTAACCAAAAGAAAAATAAACAAGGTAGCAAGGGAAATGTTTGAGTCAATACAGAGTTCTCCGGATTGATCAGGAGGCATATAAGTTGATCAAGGATCTATAAATGAACACAACACAACACAACACAACAGCAATAATAATAGATCAGGAAGATCGTATGAGAGCTATGTATTATTAATTATCATTTTGACAAGACAAAGAAGAACCTCCCACATGTATATCTTGCTTGTTCAACAATAATTGCTTATGCGCTAATAAAACAAGAACAACACTTGAGATAGAAAGGGATCAGAAATTTATATCTAAAGCAGCCCATGATGCATCTTTGGCCAAAAAATGTATGATCTGGTAACACAAGAAAGGAGAGAAATAGGGCTGGGGAATTAAGCAATATAATCAACAATCCAGCTTTACTGTATCATCATGTAACTTTTGGAGAGGTCCCAAGCCTTAGCTCTAGATCTACTTCATGTTGAACCACAAGAGGGGGACTAGCAGAGCTAGGGCTTGGGATTGTTGTTTGTGGTAATACCTTTGCATCAAGCAGATCAACTGCTTGTAGCCCCTGTGGCGATTCACATGTGGCTGCTGTAACCTCTGTAGTAGCCGCCGCCACTGGCTGCACAAAGATGAGAAGCGCCGCCGTGGATGGATGATCCAAACAACGCCTCCTCTTTGTCGGCCTCCCCGCTGACTCCTCGCCGTTGTCATCATCAGCAAGATCGCACTGATCTATGGCCTGATCTTCTCTCACCTCCACGGCGGCTGCTTGCATCGACGGCGGCATGAGGAGCTTGTTCTTGCTCTCCTTGACAATGGCTGACAAGTAGGAAGTAGCACCAGGAGGAGGACCTGCTGCTGCGTTAGTCGCCGTCCTAGTGCTAGGGCTAGAGGAGGCGGCCCTCCTGTAGAGGAGAGCCCCTGCTTGCTGCTGTGGCTGATCCTTGGGGGCTTCGGGGGACGGCGAGCCCCCCTGCCGGAGAAGGGCTCGGTCACGGCGATGGACGTTCATGTGGCCGCCGAGCGCCTGCGCGGACCGGAACTCGCGCTGGCAGAAGGTGCACGAGTAGGAGCGCGGCGGCCACACGCAGCCGCCGAGGTGCGCCGCCGCATCGCGCTCAAAAGCCTGTTCCTCCCACGACGGCTCGCCGCCGGCCGCCGCCGCCCATGCAGGGACGATGGGACTTGCCGTGCTGCTGCTGCTGCTGCTGCTTCTCCTTGGTCCCCACATGCCCCAGTAATTGCCTATTTGATCCATGGTGGTGGAGTTCATGGGCGCGCTAGCTAGCTCTGGTGGCTGAGCTATTTGATGCTGCAAACTTGCAATCAAGGCATGCAAGTAGTAGATCACAGACCAACAAGATGGGATTTGTGTATCTATTTGCTATGTATGTGCAGGAATCTAGAAAGCAAATTGGAGCTGGAATAGTGAAGAGGAGGCTAGCTTAGGGGGGAAGAGAAGAGGGAGCTCAGCTGAGGATGATGCTTTTGGAGACGAGTAATTTGTATATATGATTAGATGACTAGTCATCTCACGCCTGCAGTGCTGTGTTTAGGAATTGGTGAGTGGGTGCGCCTTTTTTGTTTTCTTCTACTATATATATCTGATTTTCATTTAATTCAGATGTAAAGCAATTAATGGATAGTATATATACAATCCCTTTCAGGCGCACACACAGTGCTGCTGCGTCTGTATGTGCTGGTGTATGCTTGTGTATCTTTTGCCATCCTTGTTAATTAACAAGCTAGGAATCTTATCAATCAATAGTAGGTAATTTAATTTATTTGTTCCGTGTAGTGTACCTAGCAGTGAAGTTTGGTATAGAGACTAGAGAGTTACTTTTTTATTGGACAGAGACAAGACATAAATACATGTATGGAATGATGGAGCTTAATTTGTCGTTCCTTAGCTTCTAAATTACAACTTGGTCTTGAATTGATCATCAGAGATCAGATGCTGCATGCACAGTTTGGCCGTTCCTATCCGCATGCTGCTAGTCCTCTCTGTGTTACTCCTAGTTCAATAATATGGTGCTTTCACATATTTTATCATTCGGATGCATATTGCAAGAATAATATGGAGAACGAAGAAATCAGGGTTCTCCGTCCTTATTGGTAGGCACCCCTATATATTTCCCCCCCTCTAATCCCCTCTAATAAAGGAAGTAATCGAATGTTAGGGCATGTTTTGTTGGTCATGTACGGAGTATACACTACTACAAAATCATCATCTGCTAGCTAGCCCATATATATATCACGTACCCCAATTTTTAGACAATCCCGCGGAGAAAACTCATCATAGTTAAGTTTGATTTTTACATACACGAGCATGAAACTCAAACCGACGGCAATATCACATCACCGTTAGTTTGTATTAATTACGAGCCAGTGGTGATAACTAACTACTATATATTACCATAAGTACACATTTACACAACTTACCATACAAGAACATCTTCATATTAGAATCGAAGAAGTCACACCCAGGCACCATCTCATTAAGCTGTAAATGCGAGCACATGTACTTAAAGCAAGTGCATTCATTGCTAGATAGAGGATTGAGAAAGAGGTCGTTGTTCACGGAACAATCACCTCATCATGAGACTACGCCGGTCAGATGACACCAGTCCGAGACTAAAACCAGGTGGGCATGCTTCAGGAAAAGATACCCACTTCATCACGGACCTACCAATAATTTAGATCGATGGGTTTCGAGTATTGCTTGCAGATTCAACCAGATTCCCGCTTATACATTCGATTTGTCTTTGACTAGATTAACTAGCGTTGAAGCCATTAATTGGTGATGAGAGAGGTGGATATGTATCCGTGCCGGTATCAACACCAACATCGATGAAGATTATTTCTGCCGGTTCCAGTTGTTGTGCGTTACTACTGCGCTGGTGCTCGTTTTGGGCCAGCACGAACTGTTCACAGTCCCAAACAAATATCGCAGGGCACAAATCACTATATGTACGAATCAGTTCACAACAAAGAATTGTTGATCACTATACATATACCATCAGACCGGAGCACATATTGTTATTATGGCATTGTTATGAACAAGCTGCACACACAACACGTACGTGCAACATTCATTCTGATGAATACAAAAGTATTTCATCACAACTAGATGCAGCTTTAATTTGGGGCCAGGGTGGTGAATTATTGAAGGAAAAAAGCTAGCAAGTTTTCAATCAATACAAACAATACCGGGGAAACAACCTTTTGTACCGAGTCCAAACCCCCCTTTAGTACCAGGTGAACAACCGGTATTATCACTTCGGCACTAAAGCGGTACTAATGTGCATCCCCCCAAATGCACCTATATGCAACTGTTTTTCTTTTTATGTTTCTTTTTTTACTTTTCTTTTCTTTTCTTCTTTTATTTTATCATCGTCTCATTCTCTTTCATATTCACAACACAAGATTGTGAAGTCACAAGAACACAAATCACAACAAGTCACAAGAGCATCACACCAGAATGGAATCACGAACGTAAGAAGGAACACTAGAACAAATTCACGAACATCACAGGAAATTGTTGACCATCCGCTCCTCCTTCGGCCACCGCGCACCTGGCCTTTGGGTCGGTGTCGCTGCGCCTCCCGATCCTGCGGGTTTTGCCACCCCCCACCTCCCAAGCATGGAGGTTGCGCTTGGTGCCTCCTGCGCCCACGTGTCCCGGCCCCGTGCGCGCCTCATAGCCGTGGAGGCCACACCGGGGGGCTGCGCCGCCCGCCGGCTGGCGACATGCCTACTGCCTCCCGTCCCGGTGCCTCCTGGTCACGCCCACGTCGGGGAGGCCGCTCTGCCCGCCAGTTGGTGTTGCGCCCTAGAGATTGGCCCTGGAGATCAGAGAGAAGATGAGTGAGAGATGAAGAGATAAGAATGAATGAGAGGATGAGGAGAGACAGGAAGAGATACTAAGAATGAGAGGATGAGAGAGAGCGAGGACAAGGGGGGCACGGGGGAGAGGGGGAGTACCACGTGGTTTTGCTACCTAATGCTAATTAATGTGTCCATATAGTACCGGGTGGTGTTCTCGTGCGGTACTAATGGGCATCTGAGCCATTAGTACCGAGTGGTCACACCACCTGGTACGCCACCCGGTACTAATGGAGGTCCATTAGTACTGGGCCTCGTCCCCACATGGTACTAATGAAGCTCACAGGGCGCATCTGGGCCTTCCCTCCCCATCCAATACTAATGGACTTCAAGACCCAGGATAAAAAGTTAATTCTCTAGTAGTGAAACAAGCTCCAGTCGTCAACATTTGGCTAGTTCTTCGATCATGCATTCGAAAGAACGAAGAGCATATATAATGAGGGATTAATATATATTAAATCCACATAACCTATGAGCTAGGATTCAACACACATAAGACACAAGTCCAGATAACATACAATTGAACACACATAAACCCAACTGGACAAAATTAATGACAATTCTTTTCATAACTGTGCCGACACTTATATCGGCGGAGAATGTAAACAACACTCAATTAGTTCCTACCGAATTCCTTTCTCCCTCCACTCTTGAGATGCATACATGCACATCGCCGCTTTCGAAGACACAATTGAGCCTAAAATTAGAGTTCTTTTACATTGCACAATACTACTGGGTGGTAGTATGGTAGTATAACTAGTTTTTTTTACTATGGGTAAAAATGTAGTTAGCACAGGTATATTATTTGCAAATGGCGATATGGGAGTAAAAGGAATGAAGATAAGGTTATATATAAAAGATTTGATATATTACAACAATATCATGCATTTTCCATATTTCCAATCATAACCGGTGGCGAAACCAGGATTAGGTTGTACGGCAGGCTCTCCTTCCTCTTCTCCTTCATCCCTCCTTCTTCTTCCACCTCTTCTTCCTTCTTCCTCCTCAAAATTCTTAGGGGGGCTTGGAGGGGCTACCATGGGATCAAGGGTGGTAGCCCCCCCCACCCGCCCCCGACCCATCGTTGGCTTCGCCGCTGATCATAACCCTAAACTACGGTTACTACCCATATTACCTATGCATGCTACCCATACTACAACTTAAAATGCAGTAGTATATAATTAATTTCAACTGTCGGATCATTCTGTATGTGTTCTTTCGTATTTCATACTAATCCTTTTCAAATGGTACTATAGCGTAGTATTGTACACCATATAAAAGACCTTTAAACTTAATTTAGTACTGGAGAGCACCTTGGGCCGGTACTGTGTGGATGAGCCAATCGATCGAGATGTAGGCTGGGAATCTTTTTAAAAAATTAGGAACTTGAGAATTGGCTTGGCTAGCTAGTTTGGAACACAAACAAGATGGAAATCAGAGATGAGATGTCCAGTGAGTGAGACTTGCACTACTCAACCACCGGTGGTAGTATACGCACACGTTTGCTGGCTTGCTGATAGTAGGCCAACTAAGCTAGATGTGTACTTAATGATCTCATTGGTCGTCAATATATTAGATGCTTCAAGGACCTGCATGCTAAGCATTCTAGCAGCTAGCTAGTCGCTGGGATCATGCGTAATAATGCTGCTGACGATTCTGCGATGTGTGTTTGTCAATTTGCCCTGGCCGGATGCATGCATCCACATGCATGTGATCGACTAAGCAATTAATTGGTCTCTTTTGACTCGCCACTTTTGCGACCAGCAGCCTGTTCGGTTGGCTGGTGGCTGATGGCTGGTGCTGGTTTGTTTTGAGAGAAGAGTACTGCTGGCTGGTTGCCGGTGGCTGGTTTGTTGTGAGAGAAAAGTACTGCTGGCTGGTGGCTGATAAGCCAAGCAAACAGGGTGCAGATTCGTTCCTACATGCTTGTGCCAAATTAAATTATGCTCCAAATTTTAGGTCGTTCCAACACTTCTGAACTCATAACCTTTGCTATGCACCCTATCCATCCCAAATTACTATTTGTTGGCTTTTCTACATGCATGTATTTTGCTATATGTATTTAATATATCAAGGTGCTTGCATGTCAAAAGTTATACACCTAGAAAATCTAAAACTTACAATAATATGGGATGGGGGAATTATTTGGACAATCAGACACACACACACACACACACACACACACACACACACACACACACACACACACACACAAACACACACACACACACACAATATATATATATATATAGTGTGTGTGTGTGTGTGTAAATGGGTAACAAAATATCACTACTGCAAAAATAACTAGGTGATTCCCGCGTGTTGTTGTGGGAATTTTAAACAAATTTTAAGATGAAATGTGAAAGTAGAAATACCAAATTGATTGCATGACAACATTCTTTTGTAAACAACATTATACATGAAAGTGTGTTAATTTTGTTGAGAGAGAATTATTCTTAAATGATTGATCTTACATGTATTTCTACTGTGAGAATTTGTATCATGCTACTAAAAAAGACATGCTATTGGTCACACAAAATCGATTGAAGACATAAATAGATGATCTAGTGGATGGTGACATGGCGTATAGTGGATGCTGACATGACATACAGTGGGATATGACGTGGAATGCTTGCACGTTGAGAGTAAATGATTGACATGTATTTCTACTTTGAGAATTTGTGTCATGCTACTCAAAAAAACATGCTATTAGTCACAAAATCGTTGAAAACATAAATAGATGGTCTAGTGGATGGTAAAATGGCGTATAGTGAGGTGACATAACGTATAGTGGGATATGATGTGAAATGCTTACATGTTGAGAGAAAAAGAGCTATGACCTATAGTGGAGTGCTCCTATATAGTTATAGATGATTTGTAGGGTACCTCCTTTTTTTAGGGTGGCGGAAAAAATGTAAGCCGTTCTTGTTAATGGAGAGAAGATAATGTAGCAACTGTCAGTACCTAAAAATACATTACCAAGGATAGATGAGGTCATAAACCACTCCTGATAATTACCATGTCCAAGGTTAGACTAGGGGACCACCCTCTCCTGGAAATGAAGCTATTTCTAGGGCCGGACAGACCCATGGTCCGGCCCAAGAAACGTATATCCAAGGGTGGCTCGCATGCTCGTCCACCTCTGGAAACCAACTGCGACGTCGTTATCAAAGCAACTAGGAGGACCCTTGCACCTTGCACCATCCGGTGTTATCTTCTCCCATCCATCCATAATCATCATACCTTCTTCCTTCTACCCCCCCCCTCCGTAGCGCAGCCCGGTGGCAAAATAGCCCCAGGTAGCTCACCCCTAGCGGCGCTCGGTAGGAGAGCGGCGTACCCGCCTGGCTGGGCCCTAGTAGTGCACACCCTTAGCGGCACGACCTCCTGCGAGGCACTACGGCTGGCCGGTGCATGAAAATCGTGCCGGTCATTGGTTTAGTAGGTGGGGCTCGGCCTCCTACGAGGGTGCTGCGATTAGCAAGGCCTAGCTTCTCTCGACATGGCATAAAGGCTTCCATCAGCTCAGCAAGTGGGGTGCACGAGCCCTTGGTATGGAGGTTGCACTGGTAGGGAAGGACACTTCAGTCCCGATTGGCAAAAGATATAGGAACCTAAAGCCCAACTGAGACTAAAACAGAGAGCCAAAAGCCCCCACCCCGTTTAATCTCGAGTGGTAAAGGGGTTCCGAAAAAGGCCCCACAAGCTAGCGTTCACCAGCTCCGGTGCCACCTCCAGCTCCAACACTGCCGACTTCAACTTCACCGCTACCAGCTCTAACTCCACAAAAGCAAGTTCAAGTCCACCACAAGCAAGTTCGATGAACAAACATTCACAAATCATGAACAACAATTTCCATCATCACACAAATTCAATTTGATTCACAACACATTACAACAAGAAATCAACATCATAATCTTTCAATTCACCACTCATTCACACAAGAAAAAACTCACACATGTTCACTAGTAGGTCACATCGCGGCCCACGACGGCAGCATCCCACATTTGTGGCCCTGCGTCGGCGGCTTCCTGCGGTTGTGCCGGGATCCCACACCAGCGGCCTCCTGCCCCCACTTCGGCTACCTCCCACGGCCGCGTTGGAGGCCTGCACCGGTGGCCCGCGTCAGCTGCCTCCCGCAGTCGTGCGGGCCCTGCACCACCACCCTGCAAATGGAGGAGAAAGAGATGAGATAGAGCAGATAAAAAGAGACAAGAAAATGAGATAAGAATGAGTGGCCTCCGTGGTGAGAAGGGGAGGATAAATATATGGGGAGAGATCGAGAGGGGGGTGTTGGTGGAGGGAGAACCTTTTAGTTTGGGGTGGTGTTTCCACCTGAGACTAAAGGCCCCCCTTTAGTCTCGGGTGGAAACACCAACCCAGACTAAATGTTCATTTGCTGCATTAGGTGTTGGATGGGAAACCTTTAGTCTCGATTGGTATTACTAACCAAGACTAAATCCTTGGTACATTCCCGCCCATTTGAGGCTACGTTAACGCATGGTCTTTAGTCTGAGTTCCAATTTTCAACTGAGACTGAAGGCATGAATTGTTTGTTCTCTACTAGATGCATGGCCTTCTTTAAATTCAATTTACATAGACCGGTGGCAGTATATTTAACCCACTTCTAAAAATGACATTTGCAAGATCGGATCAAACAACTATTTCTAGCTGTGAAACACATGGGTAGGCGTCTTACCCGCACACTTATGTCTAGTTACATAGCAAAATGAATCTATCTATAAAAGTCAAAACGTCAAGTATTACGAAAGGGAGGGAGTACTCTTTCGCCAGTCCCTGCAAATATTTCTTGTGGTTAGTGTGTACATGGATTAAAAAAAAATTCAAACAATCTGCAATTCGGAATGGATGGGAGTAGCAAGTATTAGTTAAGTACAACCTCTAATATAATCATATGTCTTCAGTTAGCTTTGTCACCATGCCTGCACTGCAACGACGTACGTCGTCAGAGTTATATTCGCTGTCAGCTGCCGTTCATTCATGTACTGGAATGCTGTTCGATTCTTGTCTCGTTGATTATTGCATGATACAGGCTGGTGTGTGTCGTCGAACTGCATGTGAATGTTTGTCGCGTATATAAAGCGCGCTGCCGTGATTAGCTTGCGAGAGTGTACTGTACGTGCTAGCTGTGTGCGTGCATGTTGACGACGCGTGCTAACAACACACACACACAGTGCCGTAAACACTGTAATTAAATTAGTTCTGTTCTCTGCATGAATGCATGCTCTGTTTGCTAGCTGCAGGCCTGCAGCACCTGCATGCATGCGGCCGATGATAGAAAAGCTAAAAGACACAAGAGACTGCGAATGCTTTGCTTTGATCCACATACAAATTTGCATTGCAGGCCCATATAATAGTACAGAATATATCGATCGAGATGCATTGCGTGGTATATCCATCCTTTTCCTGCACCCTACTATTACTGTTTACCTGAACTGGGATATTTATTTTTGTTTGGATCCGTTGCACATGTTCATCTGAGACTGACGGATTGTTTCTGAATCGATCAGAGTGCTGCTGGCTGGACAGACATGCAAAGATTCTTGCTTGCTTGTCTCATCCTCTATCACACACGCCACCCATCACCACCCTAAGCTAGCTACACGCATATACGTACACGTTCTCCATCGATCAGAGAGTAGTACTCTGACAATGAAAGCTGCTTCACACTGAAATTACGTACTGATTGTTCATGTGCACAGCTCAGCGCAGGTGCACATGACCAGATGTCTACATGTACACATGCATGTACGTACGTGTCTGCAGTCGTATATGCCTCTCTACAGCACCTAGCAGTGCCGCTCTCTGTATATGTAAATACAGTACCTGCTGTCTCTATGCAGCCAGGGGACTCACACTTTTGGTCAGACCTTATGAAGGTCAAAGATCAGTTTCTATAGAGGGTGTTTCCTTACACCAAACTAGATTTTAGAAAGATATATATTTGGATGAGAAATGAGACAGTGAGACATTGACATGTCAATACCCCTCTCTTCACAACATTGCTAGAAGGGAAAAATGCCAGGGTGGCTTATGTGCAAGAATCGGTCCCTTCAAACATCTTTTTTTTACGAGAGCTCTGCTATATAGGGCGGGCGCGGCCGTCCGAGCTCGACGACGCGGTGCGCCGGCGTGGGCCGTCCCTATGGCGGCTGGTGGTGTAGCCGTCGGTTTCGGCGGCGCCTTGGCCGGATCCGGGGTCCGCACGAAGGGGGCGCTCCGTTTTGGTGGTGGATGGAGGCCGGACTCGAGCGGCGATGATGGCGGCTCCGGATGGTGAGGCGGCGGCGCGGCCGGCGTAGGGAGGTCTGCGGCCTACGGCCTGCGATGTTCCCCCGTGGTGGCGGCTCAACGGCCGGCGTAGTGGTCCCCCGTAATGGGGCTCAGCAACCGGCGGGCGGCTCCCTGTAGCAGAAGCGACCGACAACTTACGGCGTGCGGCGGTCTGCAATGCAGCTCCCGTGGTGGTGCGGCAGCGAGGTTACCGGCGGCGGGTTTGGTTGCCTCCGGCACTTGGCGGGCCAATTCCATGAGTGGAGAAGGCGGTGGTCGGGCTCCTCAGATCTACAGGTGGGGGCGGTGGATTTGCTGATGGGTGCCGGTCCTCAGAATCTACCTTGTTGGGACTAAGTTCCGGGGAAGTGTTTGATCTACCGTGGCCACTCCCCGATGCGAGTTTGGCGGTGACCTGTGGTGGTTGGCGCCCTCAGCCGGCCTCATACTCTTGTGTGCGGACCTATCTCGTGGCCTAAGTGGAGCGGAGGTTCGCCAGTGTGCAAAATCTTATGAAACTTTTATGTCAAGCTTGTACATCCATAAAATGGTTTTATAACAATTTACATATTTTTTTGGAGAAGTTTTAGATATTATTATCATTATTTTCTAATAAGATGGCTAGTAGGAGTTTGAATTTTCCTTATAAGTCAATTGATTTTTCATCAATCTCCAAGATGTGGTCTAGAATGGAATATAGATATCTAAATATAATTTTTCTGCAGAATTTGAAATCTCCATCTTATTGGAGGTACATATAGGTCAACTTGGAATTACTTTTGGGTAAACATGCATAAAATCACTACTTGTAAATTCTTGAAACTCCTAGAAGAAAACTTAAATGTAGTATAATAATTTTTAAGATTATATTAAGGTATTCAAAATATATTTTTTTCAAATTTCTCCAAAGGGTGCTTTAAAATGGAAAGGTAAAAACATTAAACCATGAAGTCTCTTGTAACGGATCAATTTCAGTCCAACTAAATTGTTCGCCCCATGGAAACACACCACTTTTTAACCGTTGGATCTACTGGACCATTGAGATGGACGACTGATGAGAAACATGCTTCGAATAAATACCCGACCTACCCAAACCCTAGATTGTCCCCTCAACTGCCGCTCTCTTCCTCCAGTCCTTCTCACCTCTGTCTTCCTCTGCAAATCCAGCCCCGACACTACCTCCCAAGCCCCGAGCCATGCCGCTGCTACATTAAGAGATTCAAAGTACATTCCTCTACTTGTTTATGTTGCACATTGTCTATAAATTGATTGTCCTTTTGTATTAAAATTGTGATTGTTGAGCAGCCTTCTTGCCAATTGCTTTAGTTCTCACTTAAAAAAATAGTCTGTTACTAGTGTGATAACTGTTTATCTCTAATGTAACACTTCATTGGTCACCCACCCGAATTATTGATTTCATAGGTACCTACCAAATTCGTTAATAAAAACTATTACCTGTCAATACTTATTACACAATTGTCATGGTGGTACTCAATTGTTTGATGATTAGAATATTGTTGGTGTTAGTTAACTGTAGTAAATAGCACCATGACACAATATTTAAGAACTTTCTAATCTTGCTCACTTCATATTTGTATGATAATATGCATGTACTTGCAGTCTTCCGTACATAGCACATTTTAGTATTTTATATCTCAAATATAAAATGGTTAATTAGTTGGTGTGCGAAGGTCTATATATATATATATATATATATATATATATATATATATATATATATATATATATAGTTCACCCTCGGGCATGGGTGAGATCTCTTGGACTTTGGAAAAACTTTCTTGACATATTAGAGCCTTCTTCCACCTCTCACTCACTTTGCTTAGTGGTTGCATCTTTATGAGATTGAGAGCATCCTATTGCATTGCATGAAGAGTTTGAGATTTGTGACACCAGGGAGTCTTCAAGCAAGTGTCATTAGCTTGTTACTCTTGGATGTTGCCGCCTCGTAGACGGTTTAGAGGTTGTGGAGTCTGTTGGGGGGTACCCGAAAAATTCGGAATACTACCCTAACACAAGTGACTGATTCCAACACGTTCAATGACACAGTTAGGGCGCAAAGAGACTGTAATTCCCCTTGCAAGTAGCACAAGTCCCAAAAAAGTCTGAATCCGTTTACACGTGCCCTCGCGCCCCCTTTTATAGGGAGACGAAGGGACTTTTACATTCCGATAACACCCTCGAGCTCGGAGAATATTCCTAATGTGAACACACACAAGAATGTCTTTTCCCCCCTTACACATTTACAAGTCTGCCACTAGTTCACACTCTAAACCCGGACTTTTTGGGACTACAACTTTGACTTTGCTTCTCCCGTGATTCGTGAATGTCTTCGCCCGAAATTCCCGAACTAGGTCTTCTACAGATTCCCGAAGTGGCTCTTGCTTCCCAGCAGGTTCGTGCGTGTCCTTGCGCCTGAGTCCCGAACAGAGTCTTCATCAGATTCCCGAATCGGCAAATCTCCGAAGTTCGGACCATCACCGCTTGAGATTCCGGGCTTCCGCATGTTCATGACTCCGCCTCTTCACCGAATCAAGATTCCCGAACTCTGCACATTCGCGAATTCGAGACTCCGCAGGTCCCAGACTTCCGAGAATCGCGAATTCCCTGCTCCTGAAAAACATGCTTTGAGAATTCCGTTAAACTCGACGTTTCGAGGGTGACGGGTTTTCCTGAATTCCCCAACAGAGTCGTTGAAGCTTTTCAAGGTGATACGAAGGAGCCCCAACTATTCTTGTTGGATTTATTGTGCTCACTTCACACCAAAGCGTTAAAGAGCAACTCTAGTGAAATCAAGATTTGGAGAGGTTCTTTGATTCAAGCTGGCTCAAAGATCAATTGATGCCTTGATAGAGGAGCGATTGAACATTGAATCCACCTCAACGTTGATTATTAGTGACTGGTAAGTCATCGATACCACAAAATAAAATTCGTCTCTTGTCTTCAATTATTTCTTTGCTCTACTTCTTCCAAGCAATTTACTTTGAGCAATTTACCTTCTATAGATTGAATTGTACTTTGTCACCTTAGGTTGCAAATCCTCACCTAGTCCTAGTGTAGCAATCACTTGCAGGTATACTGGATCAGTACTGTCAAAGATGTCTAATAAAGCAGAAGAGGGAAATATTCTGAAGGTGTGATGCCAACAACTGGAAGTCGTCACTGCTTTAGAACTCTTACAGGGTTTGGTTAATACATAGTAGTATACTGGATAACAGTGTGGCTAATTAAGCTGACGTAATCCAGGACGTTAGAGTCGTCGTCGAAACCAAGGCTCCCGCGGATAATAAAATTACAAAGAGACGGTCGTAGCGCCCGAAGACAATAATTTTCACAAGAAAAAACAAAAGAACAAGAACGGGAGGCGCTCGGGAATATAATGATGGTCCATGCCTGTCTATGCTGTGTCCACCTCACTCATGGCGGCGCCAAAGCGAGAGTCACAGTGGAGCCTGGCCGGCAAGACGGCGCTCGTCACCGGAGGAACCAGAGGGATCGGGCTTGCGATCGTGGAGGAGCTGGCCGGCCATGGCGCCAGGGTGCACACCTGCTGCCGCACCGCCGGCGACCTCGCCGCATGCCGGCGCCGCTGGGCCGACAGGGGCTTTCCCGCCGACGCCGTCACCGGCTCCGTCTGCGACGTGTCCTCGCAGCGCGACGTGGAGGGCCTCGTCGGCACGGTGCGAGGCCTCTTCCGGGGCCAGCTCCACATCCTCGTCAACAACGCCGGCCAGTCCATCTACAAGCCTGCCGCGGACACCACGCCCGGCGACTACGCCCACCTCATGGCCACCAACCTCGACTCGTGCTTCCACCTGACCCGCCTCGCCCACCCGCTCCTACGGCGAGCGGACGGAGGCGCCGTGGTGGTGCACATGTCCTCCGTCGCCGCCTTCGTCGCGTACCCGGCGCTGTCCGCCTACTCGGTCAGCAAGGGCGCCCTGCACCCGCTCACCAGGAGCCTCGCCGCCGAGTGGGCGCCGCACGGCGTGCGCGTCAACTGCGTCGCGCCGGGAGCCATCGACACCGGCATGCTCAGCGCCACACTGCGCGACCCCGCCAGGTTGCGGAGGCTCGCCGAGATGGAGGTGTCGCGGGTGCCCATGCGCCGCCTCGGCACGCCGCAGGAGGTGGCCTCCCTCGTCGCCTTCCTCTGCATGCCAGCGGCCTCCTACATAACTGGCCAGGTCATCTGCATCGATGGTGGCCGCACCCTCGCCGCCAAACTCTGACCGACTGTGGATGGAGGTCATCATGGGCTGCAAATAACCAAGAATGCAAGCTTGTCAGTTTGTTACATTGCTGCACTGACTGCAAATGAATAACCTGAAACACCCATATGATTACTTACCCGCCATGCAGTGGCAGGAAATTTTATGGACTCCATGGGAGGTTCAGTAAGAGCAGGCCCATCAACTGTGGAAAATCCCAGATTTCAGCAGGACGGGCATATTCAGAAGTGTTAACACAAAGGGTGTAGCATATCTGCACAGATTGTCTGCGTCAAAGACTAGAAGTCTAGAACGATACAAAACAACGCATTGTGTAAAGTAAGATGTAATGAAGTAAAGCAATATCACTTTGCTTACTCGTGGCGGACGCTGTGAACATGTTTGTATATCCACCTTTTGGTGTGCAGAGCTCGGTGCCTCCAATAATAGAATGTAAGATCTTAATTACATCATTTTTTTCTGGAAAAAAAGGATCCTCGATTGTAAAGTAGAAAAGAACTGAGATATAGCAACAGGAAATATAGGTACTTTTTCTTCTAGTTGAAGCTCTTTCACAATAACATGGTCTGGGACTCCAAGTAAAAGGAAACGGACAGCAAGGAAACGGACAACATGGTAGCAGAAAATCGTGATAGGCAAGTTCTAACAGACAGACGCAGGGCACATCTGTTTTGATAAGCTGACGTGTTGCTCTTCTTCTGCAAAGATGCACACAAATTGTGTTGTCAAGGAAATAGGTATCAATGCTCATTGTAGTATATATATATATATATCACCTAAAAAAGGGGGGAGGGAAAAAATGATCAGGCACTTTTTACTTGAACAACACAAGAAGCTGGAACAAAATCAATAGCATGAATGTTCTATTTCACTGGGAGATCCAGGCATCGCATTCCAGTGTAAACTTCGAAAAGAAGTAGAATATCTAAAGGAAGTAACGAGGTAGGTAGCATTCTGGGTGGCAGACTGGCAGTCATCAATTGTAGCGAACAACTAAGTGGCAATTCTTAGGGAAAGAAAATTAGATTTGTGGATAGCTGAAAGAAGCAAAACCCAGAAGTAACTCAATGGCAATTATTAGCGAACAACTAAATACAGCAGTAACCATAACCAAGGTGGTGACCTAAGATTGTGATGTGGCAAAACCCAGATGACATTTTGAGATGAGAACACAGACCGAATTTTTGTTTATTTAGGCAACTTGATTAGGACAAGAGACACATATGACACTAGTGATAGCAGGAGCCTGTAGCGGTTGCGTGGCAGGATGAAGGAAGGTTGTCAACTCTCTTTTGGGATAATAGAGGTGGAAACAAGGAGAAGCATCACCGTCATCTTTCCGCATGTGTGTCGTGTGGTTTATCACAATGAGGAAGGAAAGTGGTTACTGAATCCATGTCTGACAGGTAAAAAGAAAACTAGCTGCATGCCTCTCTCGATATCTGGAAGTTCAGTCGTGTTGTCCAATTCTTTCTTTTTTTTACTGTTGATGCATTCACACCCTTCTACACAGACACAACTGGTGGATTAGAAAAATACTTACATATCACCCATGCTTAATTCCTTCATTACACTACACCGGGTCAGATCAGATCGAATCCACGGAGAATACACATCCCAACCGATGGATGCTGGATGTAAACTGAGAGGAATGATTCCTTGTTTCATTCATTCACAATACACCTAAGTTGCAGCACAGCCACTTCCTCCTCAAGTATACAGGTAACTTGCAGCCATCATCAGGCCCGCCATCTCCTTCCCACAATCCCACTGCACACCCAAAACAAATGACTCAGTCTGCAGTACAAGCATTTTAAAGGGCATGCACGAACGGCTACAAAAAGCAGAGTACCATCCATCTTATGTTGCTACACTTATGTACTAACTTCTGCCAACTTTCATACATTTGATTTCAACACACATGGCTTAATCACGCAAGGTTCTGATTAGGACAACTTACAACACGCAAGGTTCTACACAACCCAAGCTTTAGCTTGCAACACCTTTGTAGCAACAGGGGGAATCTGGACGGTAGGGCAGCAGAAGGAGAGGATCTTAGCCCTCTCTGTTCTTGCGCTTGGGAGAACAGGGGAGATTAGAGAAGATTGATTTCAATATTGATCTTAACCGAGTACAAGGCCTTTGTATATAAAGGCTGTTCTGATAACCTTTCCCCTCTCTCAAGCCTAAACCAATTGTATCTAAACCAACTTCTATCTAACTTAACTAACAATATCTCTAACAATCTTATTAACTCATCTGGCGCCGGCTGGCTGCCCTTCTTCTGTCTCTTGCGCCTACTGTAGGTCTTGCCCCACATAACATCACTCCACCCCTTGAGCAACAGCTCGTCCACGAGCTGGAATTGAGGATAGCGGGAGACGCCGAAGATGGCGGAAGACCCTCCCATTGTACCAAGGCTTGACGCACACCTCCATCAGAGAGCCGGAGACGCAGAGGAACGATAGCGCCATTGTGAACTGGTGGAAGTTGTGGAGGAGCTGCTGGTGGCGAACCGACAAATTTCTTCAAGAGATCTACGTGGAATACATTGTGCAGCTGAGTCCCTGGAGCTGGACGTCGATGGTCAGGGGCTCTTGAAGGCCGGCGAGGAACAGCTGAATCTGCTGGGCGTCGGTGAGGGGTCCCGCGCGCGTGAGGAGCGCCAAGAACTTCTCCTGGTAGTCTGCCACCGTGCCGGTGCGGCGGCAGGCAACCAGCTCGCCCAAAGGATTAGATCGGAGCGCTCGCTGAATCGGCGTCTCCAGCAGCTCGCTGAATCGGCGCCACCCCGGCGTGCCTTTTGAGGACCATGTGTGGTTCGAGGACCGGTGGATGGTCGCTTCCTTGTGTGATGAGTGATTGACAACGTTATGTGGACTGATTCTTGGTTAAGTATTGCAGGTGCAGGTTGCGGCTTGACTGGTGTTGGTGCAGGTGAAGGACAAGCGCGAAAGGTCATCGCCGGTGAGGCCTCCAGGTGTGGAGAAGACAAGTAGGCTTTGTTCGAGGGACCCGGTGGCCAGCGGGGTCAAGTGCGGACCGCATGGTCGCGGGGTTTCTAGTGGTTCACCAGAAAACCACTGGGTTCCTTGGTTGATCCACAAAGCCAAGACCGAAGAACCGAAGACGGTGCTGCAGCAGCTCCAGACCGGTCTGACCGGTGGGTCTGACCGGTCTGACCGGTGTGCGACGACGTAGTCCGGAGACTTCGAAGCGGAGGACACGCGTCGCGATCGCATGACTTGCGTCGAGGCTACGCAGGGTGCGGTCGCCGAGCATCCGTCCGATGGAGAAAATCAGAAGACTTCCAAAACCGCCCTTGAGGGGCTTGTATCCCTAGTTGTTAAGTAAGGGCATTTTAGACTTTAGGCTTGCCTCCATATAACCCATGAGGTGAGAGGATGGCAGCCATATATCTTGAACCCTAGTTCATTTGCTTTCCTATTTTCCTTAGGATTTTGAGAGGGTTGGATGATCGGGTGGCAAGTTAGACCTTGTATGAACCTTTGTGGCATGTATAGATGATTCGGCGTGGTTCCTCAAGGTTTAGATGAGTTGTTCCCGGTTGTTCTTGGTGGTGATTTTCGGAGCCCTCTCTTTGTGATTCTCTCGGGGTGTTTTCGGGACCTTGCTCTTGGGGATTTGATGGGGGAAATTTGTGGGAACCCTTCGTGGTTCTTTAGGCTGTGATTCCCCTCCCAAATCCGTGAGTTAAGGGGCTCGATTTTGGGGTTTTCCGTGTTCTAGGGTTAGAGATGTTCTTGGCGGGATTTCCTTGATTCCTCTTGTTTGGACAAGTTTTGGTGGGATTAAACTTGGCTATGGACTCCTCATGAAGTGTTCCTACTATCCCCAAAGTCTTGTCAAGTCCGTGGAGCGATTCGGGAGATCAAGGCTTTGATTTGGAAGTGTTGACCCGCGGGTGTTGTTCATCCTGGGAAGCCCAGGTCACACCGGTCTGACCGGTGCCTCTCACCGGTCTGACCGGTGCAACCCCTGTTGGGTTTTTGCTCGGGTAAACGTTTGGGTGTGTTCGTTGTTGTCCTGTGTTGCAGCAGTTTCGAGTGTGGGTCAGTTTGGAGCTCGGTAGGCCTGTTTGGTGTTTTTGGGGCTTTCTGGCTGGACCGGTCTGACCGGTGTGTTGCACCGGCCTGACCGGTGTGGAGCCTTTCTGTGGAAGTCGCCAAGTCTCACCAGCAGGGACCGGTCTGACCGGTGGTGCTCACCGGTCTAACCGGTGTTGGTCAGTGGACTCAAGGTTGGTGTTCCGCTGCGTTCTTGGGTCGTTGAGGTTGGAAGTTGGTTCCTAGGTTCAGTAGCACTCCAATGGCTACGTGGACTTGGCCAATTTGGGTAGTGAGTCGAAGACGTGTGTTGGAAGCCGTGTTCGTCTTGTTGGAGCCTCCCTCTCCTTCGAGAAGAATTTTTATCGGCTCCCATTCACTCCTCCCTCTCAAGTTCGCCGTATCGGTCCTTCACCTTTGTCGCGCTCCAGCCTCATGTACTACTGCTGCGCCGCGCCCTGCAGATGGAAGGCGGCGAGCCAGACCCGCTCCTCCTCCAGGGTGCACTGGCCCCGGAAGTAATGCTCACAGCGATTGAGGAAGGGCAGAGGGTCTCCGATGCCGTTGAACGTCGGAAAACCCAACTTGTGGAAGCGCGTGTTCCCCATGGGGCCGTCCTTGCGGAGGTGGAAGACTTCCGCGCGTGGGCATGAAGAAGCTCTCGCTGTCCGGCCTCCAGCTTCGTGAGCCGCTCACCGACGGCTTCCAGCACTTCCACCTTCTTCAGGAGGGCGACCATCATTTGCCGGTACTCTTCTTCGGTCTCGCTGGTACCACTGGTCTCGTCTTGTCAGCTTCTTCTTGTCAGCTTCGTCAACCAAGGTGGCTGAGGATCGATAGGTCTGCTGGGAGATGATCTTAGCCCTCTCTGTTCTTGCGCTTGGGAGAATAGGGGAGATTAGGGAAGATTGATTTCTTAATTGATCTTAACCGAGTACAAGGCCTTTGTATATAAAGGTTGTTCTGATAACTTTTCCCCTCTCTCAAGCCTAAACCAATTGTATCTAAACGAACTTCTATCTAACTTAGCTAACAATATCTCTTAACTGAACTAATATCTTTAACAATCTTATTTAACTAAGGGTGTGTTTGGGAGAGCTCCAACTCTGAAAAAACGGCTCCAGAGCTGCAGATCTGCGGAGTTCCACCGCGGAGCAGCTCCACTGTGAATCTGAGATCTAGTAAAGTGTTTGGTACAGGTCTGAATTCCTCACCATCCCTATGACACTTAGGGCCCACGTGTCAGGGGAATAGAAAAAAATCCCTCTTTCTTCCTCCTTCGATTCTGCCGATTGACTTCTCCAGGGACGTGGCCCGGCTCGACGCGCCCAGCGAGGGCACCTGCTCGGGCGCAGCCCGGCTCGTTCGGCACCGTCTCCGCCGGCTCGGCTGCTCGCGGCGGCGGACACCTCGGCGGGGCGGCGGGCACGGCCTTGCCGCGGGCCGGGGCGGGCGTGCTAAGCCTTGCGGCCGCCGGGGCCGGTGGGTGCGGCCTCGCCGGCGACCGGGGCGGGCGCGGCTCGCGAGGGGCGGGCGGGCGCGCCTCGCCGGCGGTCGAGCGCACGCCGCTCGCCGAGTCGGGCAAGGAGCGGCCTCGCGGGGCGGGTAGGGCGGCGCGGCAAGGCGCGTGCGGGCGCGGCGAGGCAAGCGAGGGCGGTGCGCGACGAGGCAAGCGAGGGCGGGCGCGGCGAGGCATGGCGGGGCGGCGCGGTAGCGCGGGGCGGAGCGCGGCCTCCAAGCCCAGCCGGCGGCGGCTTCGTCCTAGAGGCCGGCGGCGAAGCACAGGGGCACGGCCGGTGGAGGGATGGGCGCGGGGGAGAAAAAAGAAAGGACGAACCGTTTTTTTTTCACTTACCAGTGGTGTGGTGGGTAATTTCTTCCAACTCCACAAAGACTTGGAGTTTGTGGAGTACCTCCTCAGCTACTCCATGAAAACCACGGAGTTGGAGCCAGCTCCACCGTTTTTTTGAGCAGATCCACGGTGGAGCTGCTGGAGCTGGTTGTGTTTGGCTGACAAGTTTTGGAGCGGAGTTGGTTTTTTGGATCTGGAGCTGTGTGGAGCTCTCCCAAACACGCCCTAAGACTCTACTCATCTGGCGCCGGCTGGCTGCCCTTCTTCTGTCTCTTGCGCCTACTGTAGGTCTGCCCCACATAACAATGTCACTATGCATTCAGGTTCAGGTTCAATACTTTTACGGGCTTAAGAACAGGCCAATGATAGCACCAGCAAATTAGGAACAATTCACATGTCCAGCAAGCTACAAATGCTGAAGAAGGAAAAAAGCTGGGAAAATAAATACGACAGCTTTGCATACTCTGTACTCAGCAATAAAGGTATTCTAGACTAGATGTAGACACTAAGCACCTCGTGCACCACTAGCCTGATGGGCATAACATCCTAAAAATGGACAAAATTATATGCTGCGGCTAGAGGATAAATTTCCAAAATCGCATTCTTCATGTGTCGATGACCAGTGAACGATAACAGAAAAGACATAAGGGTAACGCATGTCCCGAGGCTTGGTAAGGACTCGTCATTATTCTAGTTGGCCATGCCTCAAGCTCAAATTCCCATGTCTACCAGTGAAGTTTCTGGTTTTTCACTGGATTAGATGCAGGTTGCTTGTGTTACTTAATTATGGGTAGAATGGATATATAGGGATTAGAATCTATTTGCAGGGTAACAATTGTATGCAGAGCATACCGATGCATAACATGGGTGAAAGGGAGAAGTGAACAACACAATACATTTACCCTAGATAATGTGGCGACAAACTGTAGCTTTGTTAAGAAAATTGTCAATTGGAACAAGTATGATGATTCGAACAGACAATATGCCAATGCTAGACTAAAACGAGGGGTTGTTCAAAGCTGGGACAAGGGGTTGAATAGCACAAGTGTGGTGATAGAATAGAAAGAAAGCTATGGTAAAATTCTTAATGTTAGCACATGGTGGTGATGCACCATCTAATAGTATCATCAAAACTATAAATGCCCTTGATCAATCAATCCACCATGGCAAGTGATGAGGTGCGGTGGCGCACACAAGCAAGCAAGCAATCGAGCTGGATCTCAGGATCTTTGAACTCGGTACGCAAGCAAGCAGGCAGCAACCAACAAGAGTAACCTGGAGTGATGGAGAGACCGGTAGAAGTAGTGGCAGATCTTCTCGAGGATGTGGGTGGGGGATCTCCGGGAATCGGACCTCTCCCTGGCGCGTCTCGGAGAAGCCGCCTGGACCATGGCAGGATGTGATGGGGGAGGAATAACAACAAAACCAAAAGGCAAAGCAGCTAAAGGTAACCTGGCGATGCGAGCATGTTTGGCGGGGTGTTGGAGACTATGGCAGCCTTCTTGTCGGCGACGAACTCGCACCCCTCGGCGCTGCGGAGCTCGGCGACGCCCTCGCCGACCAAATCCAATCCCCCCGCCCGCCGCAGCGCAGAGAGAGAAACGGAGGATTGGGGAAGAAGATTGAGTGGGCCGGGCCTGCCCAATTTCTTTTTATGGTCAGCCTGGGCAAGCCCACGAAAGAAGAAGATTGTTATTTGATCTCAGGTTAGTTGGGTTGGGCCCAACTGATATCGTGGGAAGCCGACCAACCTTCCGGTGTTTGATATTCGTGCGGCTCACAGGAGCCCTTGCTCGCTTAACTCGCGCCGCGCCGCCGCCCCTGTTCGCTTGCGCCGGCGAGATGGTAGGGCGGGACCGGAGGTGGGGGAGAGGCCGGCGGCGAGGTCACCGCCGGCGGGGGGGAGGTGGTTGAGGCCGACGGTCTTAGGGTTAGGGTTTCAGGGGTTCGTGGTTGGGGGTTCGGGGGTCCGGGGTCCTCCATGTCCGGCGGACCTAGAAAGGGGAGGTCGGGGAGGCAGACAACCGGTGGCGGAGGCGAGGCGCGCGCGGCGGGCGGGGGCCGGATGGGCGGTGGACCGTGCGGCGGGGGCACGAGATCCGTTCGGGTTAGGAAGGGCGGGGGAGGATGGCGGCGGTGGACGACGGGCGGGTGGCGCGGCGGCCCGTCGACCGGGGTTGGTGGATGAGGTGGCGGGGGTGGGCGGCCGTCGGGGAAGAAGGAGGTCGGGTGGCGGGGGTGGGAGGCGGCGATGGAAGGTAGGTGGTCGGCGTGGCGGCGGGGCAGCCGCCGGCTGGGGTTGGTGGTGGAGGCGGCAGGGGTGGTGGCCGGCATGAAAAAAAAGGAGGTGGCAGGGTGGGAGGAGGAGGAGGAGGAAGAAGAAGTTTAGTGGGCCGGTGGTGCGCTGTAAGTTCGCATGCTTATGCATCTTCCGGAAGCCATATAGAGAACCCCGGATTTGCGATCCCAATGAGTAATTAATTTGCAGTGTTACTCCTCGCAAAAAAATTGCAGCGTTATTAGTTAGTAGTGATTGTTTCGATGCGAGAAGACAAGGAAAGTTGTTGGTGGGTGATTGGGCGCACACACATAGGCACATAGCCGCATATACTGTGTTTAAATATATGATGTTTGAGACAAATTATATTTAGTTAAGAAACAAACTAATTTGCTTATTCTTAACGTCGTATATTCAAGAACGAAGAGAGTGCATATTTTTGTATATATATATCATTCCTTTCGTTCTAGAATTATAAGTTGTTTTGAATTTTTTTTTAGTTTCATATCTAGAGTACTACGACGCATCAAGGCAAGTGCGTAACAGAACCATTTTTAAATCCAAAAGAATAAAAAAAAGATGTAATGATTTAGGACGAAGCGAGTTGTGTAATGACACTGGCGTGACTAAGGTGCTGCTAATCCAGCTAGGTTCGCAATGACAAGGAAACACGGGCCGGAAATCGAGAGGAGCAGCCGTGTACTCCATCACCACGCCATCCTCCTAGGCTTTTTCTCCATCGTCATCCTAAAACAAATTCTGAGATGCTCATGCTCATCCGAGCTGTTCATCACAAAGACGAGGAATTTTAGAGTCTGAATCATCATCCATCGTCGTCTCATCTGGATGATGCATGCAGAGTCTGAGCCAACTAAAAAACCCGGTGCGGTGGGATTTATTACGGAAATTGATGGGGGTGATCTGAGCCGTTGGTTTCCTTGGGCAAGTTGCTGCCTGCCTGGTTGCCTCCAGTCCTTCATCCCTCTGCTGCCTGCGCCGCTTTCCTCTCGCCTCGCTTCGGTCTCCTCCTCCTCTTCTTCTTCTTGCATTGCTTGCTGGCTTTGCTGCAGCAGCAGCAGCAGCAGCCTCCACCCAGCAGCCAGCAGCCATGGGGGGCGACCACGGCTCCAAGGTCGACATCTCCTTCGCCGGCCGCTTCACCGCCAGCGCCATAGCAGCGTGCTTCGCCGAGGTACTACCGTGCCGATCCACCGTCTCTTCCCGGCCGGCCTGATCCCCACTGCTCCCTCCCTCCTTCTTCTTAGAATGAGGATCACCCGCAGATTCGATTCGGTTCGATTCGGCTTCTCCCCCCCCCCCCCACCTTGATCGATCGATCGATCGATGGATGGATGGATCGATTGGTTGATGGATTGGTTGATCGATCCGGCGATTTGACTCCCACAGATCGATCGATGATTCCCCCCCCTCGCTCGCTCGCAGGTGTGCACCATCCCCCTCGACACGGCCAAGGTCAGGCTCCAGCTGCAGAAGAACGTCGCCGCCGGAGCCGGGGACGCGGCGCCGGCGGCGCTCCCCAAGTACCGCGGCCTGCTCGGCACCGCCGCCACCATCGCCAGGGAGGAAGGCGCCGCCGCGCTCTGGAAGGGAATCGTCCCGGGCCTACACCGCCAGTGCATCTACGGAGGGCTCCGCATTGGACTCTACGAGCCCGTACGCTGCTGCTAGCCTGCTACTACTCTTCTTCTTCTTCTCATTAGTGCCGCATTTCCCCTTTGAGTAATCTCGTCCAACACCCTGGAGGGGCGTGCAGGTCAAGTCCTTGTACGTCGGCGAGGACCATGTTGGGGATGTGCCCCTCTCCAAGAAGATTGCCGCCGGCTTCACCACCGGTAGGTTAGCAGTAGCAGTAGCGCGGCTCATCAGTCATCACAACTCTGTTTCACCACTGATTGTGATTGAATTATATATAAAACTCACCACTCACCACTCATCATCATCATCATCAGGCGCCATCGCTATCGCCATCGCCAACCCCACCGACCTCGTCAAGGTCAGGCTCCAGGCTGAGGGCAAGCTTGCGCCTGGCATGCCGCGCCGCTACGCTGGCGCCATGGACGCCTACGCAAAGATCGCCAGGCAGGTCTGTTCCGCTCCCGACTAGCACTTGGCTTGCTCTGTTTGCCTCCCCAGTGAATGAACTCTAAACTGCATCACCACACTCATACTTACATACATATGTGTGTTTCGCTCATCATCCGTATGTAGGAAGGGGTCGCCGCTCTGTGGACCGGCCTGGGACCGAACATAGCACGCAATGGTATCATCAACGCTGCTGAGTTGGCCAGCTATGACCAAGTCAAGCAGGTGCTGCATGCTCCATTCTTGTCTTTGATTGATTATACTCCATTGCACTTTGCCCCGTATAAACTGTCTTTGACGCAGACGATTTTGAAACTCCCTGGATTCAAAGATGATGTGGTCACTCACCTCTTTGCTGGTCTCGGTGCGGGCTTCTTTGCTGTCTGTGTTGGGTCTCCGGTTGATGTGGTGAGATGTCCTCTTCCGGTGCCGCATGCCACAATTACATTCAGAAACACAAACTTAGGCTGTCACTGTATGTCATGATTTCAGCATTTGAGAACGATCACACTACTTCTACCTAGCTGCTATTATTTCATTTTATTTGGGAGGTTCATACTTCTAGGATTCATACCTAATGTTTTTCATCCGCACAACCTAGCTGCTATTATTTCCTTTTGTTTGGGAGGTTCATACTTCTAGGATTTATACCTAATGTTTTTCATCCACACATTTTAATTTCTGGGCATGAATGCTGGTTGTGTTCCCAAAAGTTTGTCACTTATTGTGGTCATTATTATGAAGAATCTGCTGAGTTCTGACTATTGAAAATTGAATAGTACTAACTGAATTCTTGGCTTAAAGTTCTCTCCCTCCCTCCCCTGCCCCTCCGGACTGATAAGAATCATATTGTCTTGCAGGTTAAGTCAAGAATGATGGGTGACTCAGCCTACAAAAGTACTCTTGACTGTTTTGTGAAGACGCTAAAGAATGATGTATGTTCTACCCTGCTATGCATGTCATAATTATGGATTCTTTTTCTTTAACAAGGGATTCAAATTTAGATGAGTAGAAAAAAATACACACCACATCCACCAAACACATCTCTCATACTTGCATTCTTCACTAATACATGCATCCTCTTTTGGTGACAGTCATGTGGCGGTGACCCAGTTTAGCATAACTCTCTAGCAGCAGTTAGTTTCACTTACTAGGCTTTTCTTAGGCAGGTTTTATAATAAATTGCATGGTTTTGGACTAAACAATATTTTTCCTTCATACATTTGCCATCTGTTTCTTTCATTGACAGCCCATAACAGGAAGGGAATTGTGAAAGCATGTTGAAAGCTTGGTTTCTTTCATACCAATTCTATACCTCTTAGAGCTGCTAAAATTATTATCATCAGTGAATTAGTTGCAAAAGAGTGCAGGTTGGAATCAGTTTATGTTTTAGCAACTAACCAACCTGTAGGATACCTGGTTAATGTAACTATAGTGAGGCAGGTATGCACTAGCTAATAGCTGTTTACTCTACAGGGACCTCTGGCATTTTACAAAGGGTTCCTACCGAACTTTGCTAGACTGGGATCATGGAATGTGATTATGTTCTTGACACTGGAGCAGGTGCAAACTGAAACCTTTTCTTTTCACTAGAAGACTTTTTTGTACATTTCCATTTTGGTACAAGTGTATAAGCATGCTCCATTGAATGTAAACACTTTGTTTGTTGCCCTGGACAGGTTCAGAAGATGTTTGTGAGGAAACCAGCAAGCTGAAGATAAGGCTTTTGCATTCGGGTAGCGGACAAAGGCGCACACATTTTTTCTTCTACAGACGAGAGAAATAAAAATGACTCTCCCCACCTGAAGATTGATTGGGGAACAAGGGGAAATCTGACACCTCAATTGTGAGAATAAACAGCATGGGGGTATTTGCGTGATCCCCCCGGACATATAAAATTCAGAAATAGCAACCAGATGTTACCAATGTTTTGTGTCATCTGTGTGGCTTTGCTTTTTGTTGTTTTTTTTGTCGGAATTGCTGGGAATGATGATCAAATTGCTTGGTACTGCTGGGGATGAAACTTGCCTGGTGTGCTCTCTGCAGTGGTTGCTTGTTATGTGATGGACTGATTTGTGATCATGGAGTAGATGCTGCTAGCCTTTGCCCTGTTTACTAATTTATTCCTGAAGTAACAAAGTTGGATTGGAGCAAAAGCATACAAATAAGGAGATGGATGTATGGATGATTCAGATGTTGCTCCTGATCTTCAACTTCCCGAAGAGCGAGTGCCTCCCCTCGGCGACGACCTTGCCGGTGGCGGCGTTGGCGACGAGGACGTGCGTGCCGGAGTAGGCGCCCCTGTGGCCCAGCGCCCTGGCGGCGATGCGGAGGGTGTCGCCGGGCGCGGCGGCGGCGAGGTCGACGAAGGAGACGGACATGTCGACGGAGACCTTGAGGTGGCGGCCGTCGGCGACGGCGGCGGCGGAGCCGATCTCGTCGACGAGGGAGACCACGGCGCCAGGGGCGAGGCGGTCGCCGTCGCCGTCGCCGGCGGAGGTGAGGCGCGGGGGCACGGTGAAGGAGCAGAGGATGCGACCCGGGCGGATGCTGTCGACGCGGATCCCCTGCAGCGCGAAGCCCTCGAAGAAGCTGGGGCTCGGCCCCGCGGGCCCCGCCGCTCGGGGCGCCCGCAGCGCGGCTTGCTGGTCCAGCGCGTCCACCCGCGCGCCATCCTCGGCGCTCACCCGCAGCAAATCAGAGGCCCCCTTCGTCTCCCCCGCCATGGCTGCCTGTGGTGGAAACGGGCCGTGAGCAGAGCCAACCACAGAAGGACGACGACGAAGAGGGGAGGAGGAGGACACGCAATGACGCTTTTGCCCCCGCCAGCCGTCATCTTGTTGACGGAGTATTTTTTTTATCCCAAAATCTTTGCCACGTAGACTGACTGGGAGGAGACTTCATTCTCTGTTTTTTTTTGATAAAAAAAATTGGCAAACGCGTTCTGGGAGTTGACCTTGACCTTGTTTAGTTCGATGAAACATTTGTCTTTTCAACGTTTTTTGTTTGCGGTAAATATTGTTCTACCATGGTCTAACTGGGCTTAAAAGATTTGTGTCGCAAAATACATCAAAACTGTGTAATTAGTTATTTTTTACCTATATTTAATACTCCGAACGTATGTCTTTTGGCGTATTTAATATGATGTGATGGAGAGAGAGTGGAGAAAAAGTTGGAAAATTTACTAAACAACTAGCTCTTGCCTATGCATGTAACACCCTGAAATGGATTATGAAGAAGTACATGAACTGCCAAGTCATGGATTATTTTGAACATTTTTAAATAGTAGGCCAAGTGGTGTAGCGACAAAACTCTAAAACAGTTCATATGGAAGCTAAATGAGGTAATAGCAGGCTATATCCGCTAATTTGTGTATATGAATAAATAGTAGTGGTAGATTTAAAATATTGATTTTAAGGATGAACCAAAATGACTTAAAACCATACTCCCACAGAAGATTATGGATATACAGTGGGCACTTCAAACCATACTCCCACAAAGAGTTGTATCCTGCCTCGAATAGGCGTATCGATTGTTAGAGCAACTCCAACAGTCTCTCTATTCTTTCTGGTTAAATTTGGAGTTTGACCCCTTCGTAAAACAGGGGCAAGACCACCAATCTCTCAAATAGAAAACTCTATATTTATATGAGTCATTCCAACAGAGCAGCTAAAAACTAGATAGCTAGTGCCAGACCCACTAGACAAAATATAAATCCCGGTCTCCGCCCTTGACTCCCGACTCTAGCGATCTGTCGCGGGAAGGTCATCTTGTCCGATGTAGCTGTCGGCCAAGAAAATCAAGAGGTTGTGGCCGCCGGCGACCGAAGACATCACCAACATCATGTTTTTAATTTGATTCGAAGAACTCTTGGCCAAGAAAATTAAGAGGCCAAAAGGAACTAGGTCGTGGCCTGTACATGGAGGAGGTGGCGCGTGACGCGACGGCGGCCGGACGCGGAGATGCGTCGTCGCGGGGAGGAAATAGGTGCGTGGGCACGTGCGGGAATCGATTTGGCGCCACGTAAGGAGGGCGGGAGTGCTCGATTCGCGCGGGATTCACAGGGATAGATAGCGAGCCGGAGTGCCTCGCCAAAGAACGCGAGCGGCCGCGGGGAGGAAAGGCGAGGCGGATTGCGAGGGGGGGGGGATTCGCGTCGCGAGCCTGTTGGAAGGGTGAACCGACACAGTTTTTCATTTTCTGCCGATAAAAACCATTTCGAAGGAGTTGTTGGAGTTGCTCTTATATACAGTGGGAGAGTTCAAACTTTGATTTTGAGGATGAACCACAATAACTTAAAGCCATACTCCCACAAAAGTTTGTGAACTCAATATACAATATAGTACTAGGTAATGAGGTCCACTGCAACTGCATGCTTGGAACTAATAATGCTACTGGAGTGTGTCAGTGTGTGTAAGTAGTAATGTAACACCTGCTAGACTATGGGCCTGTTCGGTTGGCTGGTGGCTGATGGCTGGTGTTGGTTTGTTACGAGAGAAAATCTTGTTAGGCTAGTTCTTTGGTGGTTGGTTTGTTACGAGTGAAAATCTTGCTTGGATGGTGGCTGATAAGCCAAGCGAACAGGCTGTATAACCCAAAACACAATGACCACCACCACTTCACCGCTGGCTAAAATGGCCCGCCTTGCATTGTCAGCCACCAGAAGGAACGTAAGTACTATGCCTATGAGGCTATGACTAGTGAGCTAGTAGGATCGATGGAATCATCGACCAGCAGCCAGCAGTAGATGGACACACTACTAGAGTCCGAGCGCGCTCCTCCTGTGCATCGAGCTCAAGTCCTGTCTGGAAGAGGAACGCCTGGGAATGTTGGGCGGTCGGCTGCTCAGCTGCTGCTGCTGGTGGTGGTGGTGGTGGTGGACTCCCATGGCAGTTGCGGGATCAAGAAGGCCATGCCCTGACGACCTCGAGTAGGACGAAGACCTCGTCCTCTCCAGCAGCACCTCGTCCGCCCTCCTCGTCCTCCTCTTGATCTCCGATGACAAGCCGTCTCCGCCGCGCATGTCCAGACCGGAGATGCTCCTCCTGCCGCTCCCGCCGATCATGGCCGCGCCTCCGCTGAAGGAGCTCCGCGCGCTGATGCTGCTGTTGCAACGGAGCATCTGGCCGTCGTACCCCCTGGCGCGGAGCTCCGGCCACGGGTACGCCGGCGCGTACCCGTCATCGTCTGCTCCTGCTGGTGGTGCGGGCGTCTGCTGTTTCGTACTATTCCTGCTGCTCTTCTTGTGCAAGAGGCCCCAGATGCTCCACCCCCTGATCCCCTGCTTCTTGGGCTGCTTCGTCGTCGCCTGAGAAGATTGGCGGTGGCTCCTCCCGGCGGCGGCCGAGAAGTCGTACTGGTGGTGGTGGTGGTGGACCAGCACGCTCTGCGCCTCGTGGTGGTAGTACAGCGGCCGCTCTGCGGCGACGGCCGGCGAGACCCTGGCATTGCCGCCGTTGGGCGCCCAGCTGGCGGCGGGCAGCTCGCCGCCGTTGTTGGCGTCGGAGAAGGAGTTGCGCCCAGAGGTGGCGGAGCGGTCCACGCTTCGCCGCCTCCTGCTGGAGCTGGAGGAGTCCAGGTAGTAGTCCCTCGTCTGCGCCGTGCCGCCGGGGTTCGCCGCCGCCGACGCGTCATCGAAGTAGCAGTAGTAGTCTTCCTCGACGGGGATTTGGCCGTCGGAGCGCGGCACCGGCGGCGGCGCCATGGTCATGTCGTCGTCGTCCTCGTCCTCTTCGACGGGCAGCTGGGACAGCATCGTGGCGGGCAGGCGAGCCAGCACGGGCACGTCGCAGGAGGGCCGGTGCCGCTGCGCCTGCGCCCCGGGCTCCTTCTTGCTCTTGCGGCGCCATTGCTGCAGCTTCCTGCCCAGGAAGGACTTTCTGGAGGAGGCGGAGGGCTCCTCCTCCTCCTCCTGATACTGATGGTACTGTTGGTACTCCGCCTCCGGCACCTGGTGGTTGTGGCGGAAGAGGTCGCAGGAGCGGCGCTGCGGCTCCACCGCGGAGGCAGAGCGCGCCAGGGAGAAGGACTTGCAGCGGCGGAGGTCGGCGGCGGAGGGCGGCTGGAGGCCGGCGAGGCGGTCGCGGAGGCAGGCGGGGCAGAAGCCGGTGACGGCGACGCCCGGGTGGAGGCGGCACACGGCCGAAGGATCCATGAAGCGAGCTGAGGCGGCGGCGCGCGGCTCGATCAACAAGCAATCGACGGCATAGTGGAAGAAACAAGTCGTGGATCTTCTCTTCCTCCTCCTCTCGATCTCAACTCAAGCAATCTCTCTAGCCAGCTGTCTTGTCGATCTCTCTATTTCATTCTCAGCGCTCTATATATGCCTAGCTGCCTCTAATTACGGAAGGGAGAACGAAGTGATTAGATGAGCTGAGCTGAGCTCTCCTGACGATGGAAATGAAATGAAACAATGTGCTGACTGCTGAGCAGGGGGCAGGCAAAAGAGTGGAGAGAGATGACTGAGCTACTAGCAAGCTAGTAGCGCAGTGTGCAGGCTAGCAGCTCGACAGGTACTAGACAGACAGACAGGCACACACGCGCACACGTACAGATCGAGAGAGGCTGGCTCATCGGGAGGGCTCGAGTATGCTACGCTATGCTATGCTGCTGTTGCTAGCTGCTGCTGCTGCTCCCGCCGCTGTCCTCTTTTCACTTTTCTCCGGCCGGCCTGCATGCCTCCCCCTCCTCTCCTTCTTTACACTTTCGCTTTTGCTTTGCTATACTCGATCCATCCTCATTCAGATACGCAGCAGCGTGCCCCAGCCTCCCAGGCCATACCTTGTTGCGCAGCAAAACAAACAATGCGAGTGAGGCGGCCTAGCATTCAGAATGCTCCTTCGTTCCATCAGCAAAATGGCAATTTAGTAGTATGCATATGTAGCTAGCTATAGGGGGTGTTTGGGGCTGCTCCGCATTTCCGTTTTTTCATTTCCGCTCATTCTCCGGTGCCAAACACATCTAGCTCCACGAACTCCGCTCCAAGAAAAACGTGGAGCTGGAGGCCAACTCCGCGTTTTTTTTTGGAGTACCTCGAGGGTACTCCACCAACTCCACGTTTTTTATGGAGTAGCACTTGCTCCACGAACTCCGCGGTGGAGCTGCTCCATGGTGGAGTTCGTGGAGCGAAGGCTGGAAAAAACGGGAGCGAGTAGTCCCAAACACGCCCATAGTATAGCTCCTCGGTCAGCTAACAACATTTGTCTTGTCTACACGGGAATGCCGGTTTCCGTTGCTTCTGATCTTGTGTCTTCTCTTCCCTTTTTTTTAAAAAAATTAAACCCTTGCCTTATTGGCTACCCACTCCGCTCCAAGCTTGCTGTGCAGCGCCCCCGCGGCCAGTGACAACGGCGCAGCCCCTGCATGGCCGCAACCGATCTAAGACGGGTAGCACTCGTCATACTCCAAACTCATCCCCTAAAAGAGAATATTTCGTCCAGTCAGCGAAATTATGCAGTACAGCACCAATTTTCCCGCACCCGTCGAACCCTATATCGCATACTCCATACCAACCACCAGCTCAAGGGCCCACTTGTCATACTCTTTTTATCCCCACCGGCCCGGACCCCTTCTTCCTCGCTCCCTTCGCCGCACTCCCTTCCCGTCCCCTCCCTCCCCACCGCGGCCACCTTCCTCCATGGCGGACGCTCCCTCCCCATCTCTCCCTCCTCCCCGATGCGTCGCTCGGCTCGGCTCGGTTCCATGGCGGAGCTCGAGAAAGCCGACCCCTCTTTCTCGAGGTTCCCGCCCCGGAGTGGATCCATGGCGGTCGAGCTCCCTGCGCCGGCGGCGAGACCTTGGCCGTGGGGGCGGCGGAGGCCGAATCCGACGGCGTCCCCCTACCCGGCCGGCCGCGCACTGCGGGCGGCGGCGGCTCCTCCCCATGGCGCACCTCAAGTCCAAGGTGTCGGTAGTGCGACGGCGGCCGGCAGGGATGAGCAGGGAGCGCGAGGCCACCGCCGGATCCGGACCACCACGCGGCCGCCCTTCCCCTGCTTCCTCGCACAGTGACGCCGTCCATGGAGGAGGCGCGCCGCATGGTTCGAGCTCCACGCCGTCCGCGATCTCCTCCTCCCGCGACGACTTCCGCGAGCACGGTGGCGGAGGCGGGATCTCCGGTGCTGCGGATACGAGCGGGGATCTCCGCGGCGGGCGCGGAGGCGGGATCCGCAACCATGGAGGCGGAGGAGGGCACCCCCCATCTCCGGTGCCGGCCGGCCGGGCCGGCGGCTGCGAGCGGGGGATCCCTGGCGGCCCGTCGCATCGACTGTGGTGTCCTCGGCCTCGATTTGCGGCGGCGGGGTCCGAGGACCGGCGGGTCCACGACGGCGGCGGATCTCCGGCGGCCGTTTGAGCTCCACGGCGGCTTTCTCCTTCTCTCCTCTCCTCTGCGTGATGGCGCCGGGCGACGCGGCCGGTCGCAAGGTGGGGCCGCCGCGGGTGTAGCGCACGCCCCGGGAAGCGGCCCGGATATGGCGCACCCGGTCTCCGAACGGGATGTCCCGTCCCCCGTAGCGCATGCCGGTGCGGGCGTGAAAACGCTAAAACGCGTACTGGACGTGGCGTACCGTTCGGCTTAGCGCACCCAGTGCGAGCAGCCTAGGGGGGGGGCGCTAGGTCATTACAACAACGGTGGGTGAGGGTGCAGATCCAGTTGGCGGGCGTGTGCGAGCCCGGGATCGAGGATGAGGCGTGAGGGGTCAGAGGAACGGAAATGGGATGTACCCATATCTTGTGTAATGTGTTGTAGTAGTGGGTAAATAACCCCGAATTCCACGAGGAGATTCAAAATGGGTGTTTTAATTTGGAGTACCTTCGGGAAGTACTTCAAAAAAAAAAAGTGAATCACGCACGCATGCTGTATAATATATGATGGTGGTGGTGGTGATAATACTCACTCTCCCAACCAATGCATGCAAGAACAGGCCGGATGCACATGATGATGATAGTTACATCATACCATTCCAAGCAATATAATGCAAGGCGCGCGCGGAGATGGACAGACGACAGGGAGGCACGCATGCATGCTCATTAGCTTGCTTTTATTAATTTGACTATGTAGCATATATAGCAATTGTACAGGGTTTACAGCTGTTAGACGGCTTATCGTACCAACAAAGAAGATTTCTTTTCTCACAACAAAATACCATAAGAAGTAAGCCAAGAAGATCTTTTTCTCTCGAAACAAAACTAATGACCATCACCAATGGCCAACCGAACAAGTTTGTATGTAATGTTCTTTGTCGTCCCGCACCTTATGGCGTCTCCAGCAATCTATCTAGCTTAGAGCTAGTGAAACTAATTTTTTTAATCATGAAACATTGCAAAAGACAAAGAGACTAACTAGCTAGGAGAGAAGAAATAAGCTCGCTTAATTCCCAATACACTGTTCTCTCTCATTGCACAATATATATCCAAACCTAGTTGTTGCACTCTTTTCCTCGTTTAAATTCATCAGCTTAGAGCCGGTGCCAGCTCGCACGATTGGAGACGCCGCCCTGGCTCTTTGCTGTTGTGATCGAGTGCTCGACATCATCATTAGCATCATCATCATTCTTCTGGCGCGCGCCACTATTTAGTGCTCGATCAGCTGCCTGCAATGCCACACGTACATGCACCGATCAGCATCGGAGGATGTGAAGAAACGCGAGTAGTATTTGACAAATATATATATATAAGCTAGCATTTCTATTCTGACCAAGTTTGTTTAATTCGGAAATCAATCCTTTCAAATTTGATAGCCAAAAAAATGTATAAAACTGACAACAGTAACAATGAGTTTGTTAAAGCTAGCTAGCTAAATCACCATGGAACAGTTGGCCAGTAATAGTAAAGAGTAGAATGGAAGGATGGAGCCGAATCTCTGAAAGGAAAAGAAAAGTACAGAGAAACTGAAGAGCGCACAGCAGATCATCATCTATCACCACACACAGAAGACTAGCTAGAGTACTACTACTAGTAGTCATGTAAACAGGACAAAACCGGCCACCTGCATAATCTCGATGCTGCTAGTACGTTACTCCTACTAGAATAGGAATAGATAGTACTCCATCCAGCACTCGGGACTCGGGGGAGTAGAGAATCCGTGCGTGCGTATGGAAAGAATAGACGGCGATCGTCTCTGCAATAGAATTCTGCTGCGTCTGCGACTGTTAGCTCCCTTCGATTCGAAATGCTGCGGATCTGCTTTGCCGATCGCCTAGCTTTGCTTTCGCCATTTCCAAGGGTTCTCTTGCTTTGCGATTGTTTGTTTTCTTTTCCGGGGGTTGTGCATTGAGACCACCCGGCCAGCAGCAACGACGCAAGGCTTGCATTTGCATTGAATCCCGGCTCGACGCAAGGCTTGCATTTGCATTGAATCCCGGCCCGGCCCATTCTTTTACTTTTTGGAACTACTAGTCTGGTACGTTTAGTATACTATCATGTACCATACAAGTACTCCCTCCGTCCCAAAATGTATCATAACAAAATAAATAATATTTTCACAAATTTTTTTAATAAGACGAGCCGCCAAATGTGATCGCCAAAAGTTAACAAGTTCTTATATTTTGGGACGGAGGGAGTATCAAATTGAAGAAGCTAGCTAGCTAGCTAGCTAGCTAGTATATGGATGAGGAGGATCCAGGCTGCAGTTGCCAATGTTGTGCTGTGTTGATCATCTCTCATCAGGCCTTGGTCCCATGCATTCCAGATCAACGTACAAATCCGATCCGTCAGCAGGCAGGCTGCATTATACTAATATAGTAATTGTGCATTCTCTTCGAGAAATTGATGAACGTGCTTGCTGGGGGAAAGAAATTGAGTATAACTAAAGGCAAAAACTGAAAAAGGAAAAGGGAAAAAGAAAAGGTCTTTGGAGTTTGGACCCGAGGCGCACGCGCCACTTACCAGATCCAAGAAGGATCCATCCATGGTCCATGGACACTAGTCACAGCTGAAAGCGACTCTTCTTGAGTAGTGAGTTGAGGGCCCCTGGCCTGGCCCGGCCCAGTTTTCCTTTCCTTTTGCTTTTTTGTTCCTTCACCCTCATTGTTTCCACGAGGAAGAGTGAAAACTATCTAAGGAAAAATGGAATAATATATGCAGCTAGTGCATATATATTCATCGATTATCAGCAGCACTTCACATCCCAAACCATCCTACTACACGCAACCCCGTTGGCAAATTAAAGACGCAACAAATAAACCAAGTGGTCCAGTTTGTAGTCGGGTGGCGACCGTGTAAGCCTCCGATAATCGCACCTTACTAAGCTTGGAAGGAGGTAGCCGACTTAAAAAGGAGAGCCACCCTGTCCACCATGAAACTATCCACTCAGGCAGAAAATGGTGGCGGATTGTGTGGAGGGGTAGCCGGATCAGGAGCAAGATGATAATGCAAGAACACAAAGACACAAGGATTTATGTACGTTTAGGCAATGAGATTGATGTAAGGACATCTCCAAGAGTTTCGTAATTTCTTCTCTTAAAACCTTAATTTTGCCGATTTCTACAGAGGTATCGGGAGGAAAACAAGAGATCATCTTCAATAGTATCCAATATCTGACTTCTAAAAATTGAAAAAAAATGACCTCACTTGCTTTCTGTATTTTTTACTCTTCACAGCCGGGCGTGGCCCCTCCTAGCCGTGGCACAGGCCAGCTCCTGTCTTCTGTCTTCTTCACTGGTCTGCCATCTGCTGTGTTCGGTGGTAAGCATCTCCAAGAGTTTCTTAATTTCTTCTCATAAAAACTCCATTTTTGCCAACTTCTAAAAAATATTTGACTTCTAAAATGAAAAATTGGTCCAACTGGCAGATTCGTCGGCCACATGGCGCAGTTTCCAGATCATCGCCGCTCATCTCACCTCCACCACTCCGCTACACCTCCGAGCGAATTCGAGCCCCAGACGAGCACACACTACCGGTATGTCTCGAATTTTTAGCTGCTTGCTCTGCGTTGCTCCGCCCAATCAATTGTCACCTGCGCCGCCCGTCACCCGCCGTCAGCTCACCTGCACGCGCTTGCGAGCCCGACCAGCACACCCGCGCCACCAGTTGACTTGCGCGCACCCATGCCACTGGGCGCGACTCGCGAGCTGCCCTGAACCACGTTGGCCGAACCCCAGGGCACTGGCCACCACCGGTGCGTGGACCGTCCGCGCCGGTCGAGCCCCAGGCCGCCTACTGCCGTCACCCTCTACCCCTCTCTGACCTTCCTCCTCCCTAGGTGTTGGCTACCGTCGTGCCCGCCCTGCCAGAACGCTGGCACAAGTGGGCTAGAACAACTTCCTCGAGTGCACTCATGGTGGCCTCAAGGCGGAGACGACGGCCACAGCCATGGCGGGATGGTTGTTGCGACTGGTGATGGGGCCATAGAGGAGCGCAGGAAGAAGACACCGCGTGGAAACATGCTATATCCGTGCGAGCGTGGCTCCGCGTAAATGTACGCGGAATGGGGACAATTTTACCAAGTGCTTAAATATTAGGAGTGTTTAGAAACAGTTGGAGAGTGTTTTTCTTATTTTTATAAAAATCAAATATTAGGAATACAAATAGGGTACTCGTGGAGATGCTCTAGTACCCTACGTCCTGTTTGGGTGAATTGTATTGCATCACTCGCTCATGTGTGTTGGGTATGAGGTCTTTTCCTCTCTCGGTTTGCACACCGATCTAGCGACCCCTACCCTTCCTTATATACCCCGGTGGGGTTGAGTTACATGGAAAGCCCTAGTTGATTATAATACAAGAGATCTATTTGGATTACAACTGAATATTTGGAGAGTCTCGTTGAGCTCCACCAACAACCTATCTATGGTACCCGGGGGTATATCCCCCACAACAGTCGTCGAGCCTCGAGCGGATTGATAAACTAGTCAAGGGTCATCAAGCCTAATATGAAGTCTTCTATGCCTTCTCTAAGTGCTTTTAGCTTCGTCCGAGTGCTTCTGCCGAGTACCATAACCTACCTTTCTTTTCCCCCTTCACAACCGCCTGTGGGCCCCTCCACCTCCGCCTCTCCTTCTCCGCCTGGGCCGGCAACGCCCCTCCCCTGCTCCCTCCCTCTTCCCCGTGGGCGCGCCGCCTCCCGGCTCCCCAGCGCGTCGGAGGAGAGCAGAGGCACGTGGCGAGCCTCCTCTCGGCGGGCGCGCACACTCACCACACCCCGCCGCATCTCCCGCAAGAGGTCGCGTCGCTCGTCGCGGGCCTCCACGGGCGTGCCGATGCCACGGGTGTCGTCGCGGTCTCTGCTGGCTTCAGGGCCGGCGGTAGCGCAGCCGGGGCGGAGGCATCCCGAAGCCTGGCGACCCGGCACCTTTGCCACCAGTCCTCAAGTGTTGTCGATGTCCAGAGGCATAACGCCACGTCAAGACCCCATGTAGTCTTGCAGGAGTGGGCGGCTGCGTGTCGCGTGGGTGGGAGGGGGGTTGGTGGTGGAGATGGTGTAGGTGTGGTGCGCACGACGACAGGTGGAGCATTCTGCCGACTTCCACGGTCTGGGCAGGTAGAGAGAGAATGCGAAGGGAGGGGAGGCATGTGGTGGTGGTGAGGTGGTGGCTGGCTGGGATTTGGAGGGGGGGTGAGCCGGACAGGGAGTGGAAGAAGAAGCAGGCGTGGCATGCGAGTAGTGGTGGTCTTGGGTGGAGCCTGCTCTCTTGCTTGCTCCGCTCCTCTCCATGGTCGCGCCCTCGAGGAGTAGGCTGGGGCTCTTCGGGGCGGAGGATTCGGCGTCACACGCTGAGAGAAGGCTCGTTGCGGGACGCCACACCGTGGATGCTAGGAGGAACCACGCCGCCCTACGCCTCCTTCACGACCTCGCCACCATAGCAAGAGCCAACTACTCATGAGGCTGCATATGTGGAACACCGCCGGAAGGACCTCTCTTTTGCAGAATGGAAATCTCCTCTCTCCTTTGCTTGGACCAGATGCAGATGAGGCACAATGTTGGAGTTAATATAAGCATTGAGTCTCGATTCATCCCCAACTTTTGCGGACTCACAAGAGCGCATGTGTCGGCTTTGGTGTTGTGTATGTTTGCCGATTAAATCTGAGTTGATTTTGATTATTATTGTTGTTGTGGTGGTGGTGGTGTAGGTGTAGGGAAGCATCTGAAGTTCCTCTTGATGCTAAAGGTGCATCCGCACCTTCCATCAACCTGACTGGAGCACCCTATAGAGCAACACTCAGATGCGGGGTGGGGCGAGTCAGGTGGGCAACCTTAATTTGTCGGGCTTCGGCCAACCCCTTGCCTGGGGCGGATGCATGACCTCTCGCACCGTTCATTTCCCTTGTCGGTTCTTTCCCCTCCTCTCCACTTGCCTCCCACGGGCGTGGTGGCACGGGTCGGGTTGCCCGACAAGCAGGTGGTGGTCGGAACAGATCATAGACACTTCCACTATTTTGAGGATGAAGAGAAGAGGGTGCCTCGATCTGATTTTATAACCAACCAACTAGCTTCTCGACTAACGTCAGCTGGCTCATGCAAACTACAAAGGGACTGCTCTTGGTGGGGCCCCTTGTGGATGTAGTGGTGCCTTCCCCAGTTGGTCCCAGTGGTGGCGTAGGGTGGTGGTCGGAATAGATCATAGAGACTTCCGCTATTTCGAGGATGAAGAGAAGAGGGTGCCTCGATCTGACTTTGGAACCAACTAACTAGCTTTGATTATGCATTTAGCATACTCAACTCAACTAATAACGTCGGCTGGCTCATGCAAACTACGAAAGGACCTGCTCTTGGTGGGCCCCATGTGGATATAGTGGTGCCTTCCCCAATAAGCCCCCAGTGGTGGTGTAGCCAAGGCTCCGAGACAACAGGCCCCACGGGGGAGTGGTGGTTAAGCAACATGGGATATGGATATGCGGATACATCATTTTCCTAAAAAAACCCAAATATATTTTATTACCAAAAAAATTAAATAAATAGATAAGAATGCATATTAAATAACCACACTCAGATACAAGGAACACAAGTTAAAACACAAACATAGTGGGCATTTTACTTTATTGTGAAGTAAATAACCACACAAGCATATAAGCTCCAGAAGGAAGTAAGACAAAATAAATATGTCGAGACTTTGAGAGCACCGTAAAAGCAGTTCACCCAAATGTTAAGCACTTGACACTTGAAAGAACAAAAGATTCCTTATCTTGCAAAGTAGCTAAGCTTCCCATTTCCACATCACGTGCTTAGCCTAAATAACTGAAGACGGTGAGGGTGACGACGATGGTGGTGAATAGCGCGCAACTGCATGGCAAGGATCCTCGGGTACAATGTCTCCTTGGTCCCTGCCTACCAGTGCCATCTCACAAATTTCAAAGGCCATTAAGCAAGCAAGACACCATGTCACTAAGGATCTGTCAATCTAATACTTGAATATGACAATTGAAGTATATAGGACTATTAATAAAGCATAACTCGCAACATATATTTAGTTCATGAAAAAATAATTGTACATACACAAGGCTAAAAAAGGGCAAAATAATTATTGTGAATACCTCAAATCAAGCAGTAAATCACTTACTGTGTGGTGCACCGGTGCCAAGACAATAGACAAGAATCAACCACGCCAGTCGTCGCTGTGCAAGACCAATGAGTCTGAGTCTGGGAATGAGATGTTGCATAATCAATGATTTGACTGCAAGATTAACTAATGGCAAATAGGTGAAGAACACTGAACACACCTCGTGCAGATTATTCTCGATGTCTAGACTAACGGAGAGGAGACTAGCTCCCTGGTCATCGTCTCGCCAGACGTGGATGGCCTTTGGCCACGCAATCTCCTGTGTGCCCTAGTCCCTAGCACACCGATGCCCACCAACAGAGCATCCAAGTGGTGAGTTGAGGCTATGAAGCGTCAAAGGCTCAAGCGAAGTGATCGATCAGCTGGTCGGGGATTCAAGGGAATTGCAGGTACTCTGTATGTGTATGTCTCATACATGGGTAGATTTGGCCCCCAGCATGATGGGCCCTCAGCCATCACCCTGGCCGCCCTCCCCTCTAAGACGGGCCTGCTGCCTACAAGTCCACCGCCAATGCCTCCACTTTCTTCTTCATCACCGGCGCATGGCGGCGCCTCACTGGCCCAAGGGAGTGCATCTGTGGGCTGGGGGCCGACAAGGATTTAATTATATTTCATAAATTTTCTCTCCTCTTCTAAGTTTATGGCTTTGATGCTAGCTTCATCGATGTCCCCCACCAAATTAAAAAGCCTGTTTGATATGTTGTGTAATTCTTTGGAAAAGATTAGTTGAAATCCCCTAATTGCTTATGCAAGACCAACATACTTTCCTGGGGAACCGGTAAAAACTTCCGCCACAAAGAACAATTGTGATAAGAACCACTCAACTTTTCGTGCTCTTGCTACATTTAAACATCCTCCTCTGATAATTCATCCAATCCAAGAATTGTGACAATGTCTTAAGTTCTTTTTAATGTTGTAAAGTTTCCTTAACTCTTTTGTTGCCAATGATCCAAGATTGTAACATAGTTGAGGTTGAATCTAATGGATCTACTACGGGATAAATGCCCATAGTTGGTCACTGTCGTGGATCTGACACGTGGGCCCATCGCAGGTTTGCGGGCGGGGTGGCTCGTCACCGGCGGCCACAACTCGCATGTGGCGATGCTCCTCCCTCTGCATTGGTTGGGGGGGTCGCGGGTGAGAGACGGCTGGGCGTCAGGACTCGACTTAGGACTAAGGGTAGGGAATGACACTACGACAAAATAGGGAAGGATATGCCCATGGAGTTTTTTTTTGACAAAACTATGGGGAGAGCCCCACGGTATCAAAAAACCTTTTAATAAATAAGAAACAAGGTTTAGGAGACTTACATGAAAATTAACTAAAAGCGTCAAGCCAAACACTAAAGGCAGATCACAGATCTATCTTGAATCTAACTAAGTGAGCATTACATTGGGCAAGAAAGCGAGAGAGCCATAGGTTGACACTAGGAAGACCTCTATCGAAAATTTTGTTGTTCCTTAGCTTCCAGAGTTCCAAAGCTGCGATTAGTGTTGCTTCTATGAAGAAGGGCATGCCATGCTCCTGTCTTGTCTCGAGGAATCTATTTTCAAGCTCCAGGCTCGAGTCCCATTGAAAATGAATCCTATCCCAGCATTGCGCAAAGGTGCAGTAAAAAAAGAGGTGGTCGATCATTTCAAGATCGCCTGTCTCACACATCACACAGAGCTCATCATCATGCACATTGATATGTCTCCTTGTTAGCATGGTTTTTGTGTTTAGTCAATCCACACAAACTAGCCATGCAAAGAATTTGATCCTTGGGGTGCATCTCAGTGACCAAATTGCTTTGTAAATGGGATGTGCTTGGATGGCGTCATAAATATGGGAATAGAAGTTCTTAGAGGAATAATCACCTCTCCAGATGGTGATCCAGCTATCATCTTCATCTTCGTCAAAAGTGATGTTCTGAAGTTCCCCTGCGACTTGCACTGATAGTGGTAGGAAGAAGAGCTCATCAAGTTCCTCAACTTTCAATACTCCACGGACAAATATCATTGTGTCTTTGGCATAAGAGGCAATTCTTGGGAATTTTGCTTCTAAGATGTTCTTCGACCAAGGGTCAATCCATAAACAGCAGGTGGCACCATCGCCAATTGCACATTTTGTAACTCCTATGTAAAGATTGTGGAGGCGCAAGATGTCCTTCATGGAGTTGGGTTACCGGGTCATATCACACACATATACGTATCCAATCTTGAGCTTCGAAGCCCAATATGATCAGTACATCAATACAACTTGGATATGTATCCCCAAGGTATCTGTGGTGTATTAGGGGGGCATCCCACGAGGGCACGATGACCGGGTGGGGCACAACCTTCTGTGGCGGTGTGCAACCTCCTAAGAGCGTCTCCAACAATCTAGCTTAGAGCTAGTGAAACTAATTTTTTAATCATGAAACATTGCAAAAGACAAGAGACTAACTAGGAGAGAAGAGATAAGCTCGTTCAATTCCCAATACACTGTTCTCTCACTGCACAATATTCAAAGCTAGTTGTTGCACTCTTTTCTCGTTTAAATTCATCAGCTTAGAGCTAGTGCTAGCTCATACGATTGGAGACGCCCTAAGGTGCATTTTGCGATGGGGCACTACAACCGTTGAGGGTAGCTGGCATGCGGCAGCTCCAACCCTGCTTGGATTTTCTTTTTTTCCTTTTGTTTTTTAATCTGTTTTCCAAAGTGGGTCACCTTGGGCGTGTTTGATTTCAGAGCTCTACAAGGCCTGGCCGGAGAGCCAGGCTCTGGCCAGCCACAGCCAAGCTCTGGAGGGCAGCTGTCTTTGTTTGATTCAATTGCACCAAATGATCCAGGCTCAGCAGAGAACGTGATTGATTTGCCTGTACCAGTGGTTATGACTACCTTGCACCCAAGAATATGTAGCCTTACCGCTCATCCTTTCCTGCCCTTTCGTATGAGTCATTTTATCGAACACCTGCAAGGTTGCCTGGATTGCGCCGCCGCCGCCGCCAAGGGAACCTGCTGGCGCACACCGCTGAGATGAGAGGGGCGGAAGGGAGAGAAGGGGAGCTCGTCCGACCGTTGAGTCCTTTCCTACGCTGTATTTACAGGCGCCGCCGCGTCCTTGCGGGCGCCGTGTCCTCGCCCTCGCTCAGCCATCGCCTCAACGGTGTTTCCTCCTGTTCCCACGCCGCGCGCGCCGGTCACTTCGGAGAGGGGGGGCAACCGGCGGCGGCGGCGGGGTGGTTCCCCTTGACCCTCGGCGACGCGAAGAGCGACGAGTACAAGTCCTCCCGGGCGGCGGGAGCGAGGGTCGAGCCCGCCGTACATGCTGCGGATGTCATCGTAGCCGAGGTCCACGAACGGTGTCGCCGTTCTTGGCGGCGGCGAGGCTGTTACCGCCGTCGTCCGCCTGCGGCTCCACCTTGGGCACCATCATCGCGGCGGCGGGGTCCTGGAACGCCGGGAACGAGTCGTCCAGCTCCAGGAACGGGTCGTTGTCCACAATCTCCGACTCCGGCGTGCGCGTCTCGCCCCACGAGTGGGAGTGGGACTGCGAGTGCGAGTGCGAGTGCGAGTGCGAGTGGGAGGTGGTCATGTCCATCGCATCCTCCTTGGTGGCGGCGGCGGCGGACCCCTTCCCTAGCTGCATCTTCTCCCACTCGTTCTTCTTGTTGTACAGGCGGCACAGCACCCAGTCATCCAACTGCAGAGGAGATGGATCGGGATTATAAGTTAATGCGTTGCCGTTCGTTCGTTCGGCCTTCAACCCAAATCGATCGATCGATCGCCTCCAATTTCAAGAGGAAATTAAACAAGAAAAACCATCGGTGGAGAAAGAAGAGGCGGCTGCGGCTTACCCTGAGCGACCCCTTCTTGGGCGCGGCGCGCGCGGCGGCGTCGGCGAGCCCGTACTCGTGCATGATCCAGTCGGTCTTGACCCCGCGCGGCGCCTTGCGGCGTAGAAGACGAGCGCCTTCTTGATCCCGAGCGTGCGGCCCCGCGGCGCGACGGGCTTGTCAGCCCCGGTGGCCTTCCAGTAGCCGTTGCCGGCGGCGCGGTTGGCGAGCCTGCGGAGGTGGAGGAAGGAAAGATGGAGGTGAGTGTGGAGGAGGTAACCGAAGACCACCACAAGCGTTAGAACGGGCCTGGCTCTGGAAAAACGAGAGAGGGGGGGCGTCGGACGGGAGCCAGGAGAGAGAGTAATTTTTGCATACCGTGGGCCTGTCTCGCAAGTGGGCTCAGGAAATCAAACACAGGGCCTGCACCTGGAGAGCCTGGCTGACTGATTTTTGGCCCAAATCAAACACGCCCCTTGTCATCCGTCCTTGGAAATGACCACGGCAGGATCAGGAGATGGCCAAGTCAGACACTCACCCCTGCAAAAAGCTATTTCTAGTTGTGAAAAAGGAGAGGCAGGCCCGGCGCTACGCCCGGCCTTGCAAATGGAGTTTTGCCCTCCCCTGAGAACGTTTCCTGCAATAGTGTTAGCAGTCGACTACTCCCTTCTCCTTCTCAGGTGATTGGTGGTGGAAGTCAGCAGCCCCTGAAGATTGTGAAGAAGAGCAGCACGAAGCGATTAGATGAGAGAGGGGCGTGGGAAGACCGGAGGAGGAGCAGTGGTGGAGTTAGTGCAATGGAATACTCCTTTCGTTCTCGAATGACTGTCGTTTTCGCTTTCTGATAAACAATTTCGACCAAATATATATATATATACATATAATATTAATATTTATGATACAAAATTAATATCATTAGATGGATATTTGAATCTAGTTTTTTAACAAAATTATTTGAAGATACAAATGTGTACGTATTTTTTTTATAAATTCAGTCAAAATTTTGGTACGAACACCAAGGGACTATCAAGTGGTTGCAATAATGAATGAGTGAATTAAAAACACGGGGCGCAAGCACAGCACATACAGCAGCATAGCAGAGTTAGGTAATGGTGATTGGTGAAGCGTGCAGCTGCATGCAACTACTCTGATGTTTGGACTTGAATGCATGGAGATGAAAGAGAAGAAGCACAAGCACCCATATGGGTGCAGACGTGCAGTGGTTGTATTCACCGATTAATTTGGAGCCAGTTGAGCATGCAATTCCTGCATGGATCGTTGCTTATACATATGCTGCCCACGCGACAGATAGATCAGCGATTGATGCGACGGCACATCGACTCCATCCCTGCTAGAGCAAGTAGCGAAATCCAATGTGTAAGAGAGAGAAAGGAGGAGAGAGGGTGAAGCGGCCCTGTTCGTTTGGCTTATCAGCCACCAACCAACAATACTTTTCTCTCGTAACAACCAACAATTAAAGAACCCGACCAAATAAAGATTTTCTCTCGAACAAATCAAGACTACCATCATTCTACCAACCAAACGAACAGACTTCAAGATGGTGGGTCCACCACCACATTTTGCATGAGCTGGTCATCTTGCAACCGGCAGCCAACGACGTTATTCATCACGACTATGAGCATGTTTGGATCACCTTTAGTCCTATTACTAAAATTAGTCAGACTAAAAAACTTTAGTCACCCCCTGTTTGGAAGCAAAGACTAAAGTGGTATTAAAAGAGTATTAAAGTCCAGATTTCTCCCTCCTTCTCCCTTCTCTCTCCTCTCCCCCTCTCTTCTCTCACCTCTCTCATGGTGGGATTAGCATGGGGACTATGCAACATGCACAAGTTCATTAATGAGGAGAAAAGAAGGGATTTTAGTCCCTTTTAGCTCCCCCACCCCCTACTAGCAAATTTTAGCCTCAAGACTAATTTTAGGCTCTCTTTAGCTTCACCTGTTTGGAAGTTTAGCTCCTGCTAGAGGCTAAAATTAGTCAGGCTAATTTTAGTCTGTGTGATCCAAACATGCTCTATATGTCGCTGGAGCGAAAAATGTCACATCACGCTTTGGGCCTCACTTGTCAGGTGGTTCTTCCACCTCCGTCCCGCCGGTTGCGCTTCGGCCCCGCCCTGGCGGAGCCAGGTTAGTGTGGCGGTGGGTAGCGGCAGCACGGGGGCTCGTCGTCGACGAGGTTATAGATGTCCATATGGCCCGCAGCATGGTGGCCCGCCCGAAAGCACGTGATTTTGGCCCGTCCCAAGCACGACACGGCCCGTTGCTCACCATGCCTGGGCCAGCACGACCCGTATACCGTGCCTGGGTTTGGGCCGCCACCTTGGCACGCCCGGGCGACACGGGCACTACCCAATTTTGAGAATTGGCCCGTTAAAGCCTGTTAACTTGAGTCCCATTATAAAATGGAAAACCAAACCCTAGCCTCAAACTCCACACAGTTGTCGCCTTCCCTCTCGTCAGGCGGCTCGCCTGTGCTGCCTCTCTCCACTGCCGACGTGGCAGAGCTTCTCTTGCACTCCTCCATGACCGGCGCGGCAGCGGCTCGCCGGCTCCCCCTCCTCTCTTCTCTTCCACGCCCAGCGCCGCTCCCTCTTCTCTTCCACACCTAGTCCAACACTCCCCCTCGTCTCCCCCACGAGTTCACGATCCGTGCAGCGGTGGCTCCCCCTTTAATCTCTTCCACGCCCCGCGCAGCGGCCAGAGCAGCGGCGTAGGGAGCGGGGTCGCGGGGAGCTCTCGCGGCGCGGCGACCCTCCCCTCCGCATCTGCGTAGCCCCCTCGCTGCCTCCATTCCTCCGCGGAGCCAGAGCGCGGCGGTGGGAGGTGGGGTCACAGGGAGCTCATGGAGCGGCGACGCGGGGGAGCTGCGAGTGCAAGATCTGCGGCCTACATCCATCGTCACAGGCTTCGGGCCACCCGGGTATGCACACAGGGCCGGGCTATCTCGGGCTGGCACAACACAAAATAGGCCCGCGGGCCCAGGCTTGGTCCGACACGAAGTTTAGAGGGGCACGCCGGGCCCATGCCAGGCCCGAATGGACAACTATAGATGAGGTTAGGGATAGGGTTAGGGTTCGGGGTTTGGAGCTACTGGGGTTCGTCTCCATTGTCGGGTGGGGGTCGGAGGGAAGCCTGATGGCGGAGGCGAGTTGCGGGGCCGCCGGTGGCTTGACAACCAATGGGCTAGGGACCGTGACTGGAACGATGACGACCTTCCTCCTGTGACGCCTCACCAGATTAGCGCGCGGGGGAGGGGGGGGGGGGGTAGTGGCCGCCGGATCTGGCGGCGATAGGGGAGGAGGGCGGTGCGTCCAGATGGCAATGGGTAAATCCCCATCGGGTATGGACTCCCTAGACCCATCCCCGTGGTAACAATATGACACCACGGGTATCCCCATATACGATCACGGGTGGGGGGATTTCCCCAGACCCATACCCGGATGGGTAAATTAGACCCGACGGGTCACCCATACCCGCCAAACATCATAAATTCACAAGCATAGTAACATAATGATTTCTACTGCAACCACTAATCACAACACCATAATAGTTCATGATCCATACACATTACGTAGTAGAGAGTAGTACTTTGCTAGCACCTAGCAGTAGCCGCTAGCACTTAAAGACATTACAATTAGCAAGTTCTAGAAGACCGACAATACATCACAGAAGTCATTCGGTCATTACATAGCCTGGTGGTTTTCTTTAGTTTTGGGCTGGGTATTTTTCACCCATGGGTAAATGGGTATGGGGACTACTAGAACGTCTCAATACCTGCATACCCAATGGGTGAAAGGTTTGCTCCATTTATGTACCCATGGGTACTAGTTTTACTCCATATTGGCACCCTAATGGAGTAAATGCCCGTCCGGTCGCGGGTCACGGCCCCCCTTGCCATTTTGAGCGGTGCGGAGGAGTCACGACGAGCTCCTCGACGGAGCCAATTTAGGGCGGTGGCAGGTGGATGGCTGACGGCGCTGTAGCGTGGTCGCCGTCGGCGGGGGAGCAGCGCCCTGGAGGTAGAAGATGAGCGCGGAGGAAGAAATGCGGCGTCCGGCTGGAGGAAACACAACAACACGGTGGGCCTTGCTAGGCTAGGCTGGCACGTCGTCTTGTTTTTTTGTCGCGTCGGCGACATCTAGACGCACCCATCGTTATTATCCTTGCTCTTTGTCGCCCTCTTTGCAATATATGTAACGTGTTGCTTGACCTCCATATATTATAGTACCTGCTACTCGCCTTGTTCAGCTGTTTTGTGCCCGTCAATTAGTCTTTTACTTTGTATTCAAACAAAGTACATCGTTACTGCTACTAAACCACAATACATGATTTTTTCATAAAAAAGTAAATATACTTTACATACCTCAAACATAATTAGGTGATACCCTGCGTGTGCTTTACTGGGGAATGTAAGAAGCTCAAGGCTGAGGTGGAGAGGGCCTAAGTGGCTAGAGGCGAAGCTAGAGCACATTGGAGGATCGATGTACCCCATCTTTACTCTGTTATGGGTTCTTCGTTAAAATTTGGTGGGGGATTTGAGACATTCTAGAGAGTGGAAGTGAGATGATTTCTGATATTTTGAGCAAGAGAGAGTACTTGTCTTCATCAAGCTGGTAAATTTTTGTGTTTGTTACCCCTTGAGCTTCAAGCTCCTAGTTGGCTAGGCATTGCCGCGGAACATCCAAGCTTGCGGACTTCAGAAGTTTGTATTACCTCGACGACTGTGCAAGTGGATCTAGCTCGATCTTTGTGATCACTAGAGTGATGAAAGTGGCTTAGGTGTGTGAAAAGTCCAACCTTTATTTGTGGGTTCCTCAACGCATACATAGGCTTCAAGTGTGGAGCTGAACTCCGGTAACATAACTTCATGTCTCTTGTTCTTGTTGCTTTACATTTTTTTTTCATACCGGGAGTATGCCCATGCGTTGCTACGGGCAAAACAAATTCTTTCCATAAGCATTAATTTTCATTGTATAATTTATGAGTAACAACACGTATTATAGGAGCTACACTTGCTGTTTTAAACTATGTCTAAAAAAATAGAATCTAAGTTGGAAAAAAAGAATGTCCATCAATTTGAACACTCGGTAATATTTTTTTCTTTCGCCCGTTTCATGTGATCTTCCTGTTACCCAACTATCACCACTCAAGTCGTTGGAAGAGCTCCAACAGGTAGGTTGATTGTAAAGATGACGTTGACTTTGAAAGAAGGTTGAATAAAATGTCACGGTAGTTGCATTGGTAGAATGGAGTGGCATTTTTTAAAGTTTGCATTGGTTGAATAAAACGCCCTATCACGTTTCTAAAGTTTGCATTGGTAGAACGGAGTGGCATTTAAAAGTAGTAGTACATGAATTTGAAAGAGAGGGAGAAGTGATAACGGGATCATGGTTATCCTCGTAGTAGCATGCTAATTACACGGTTTCGATGTCTTTTGCGACACCAATCTTTTGAACCTAGTTAAGCCATGGTAGGATAATATTTACCACAAGCAAATGAAACGTACTACGGTGTGCTACGAGAGCTCTAGCGGTTAAAACTTAAAAAGACAAATTTTCCGGCCGGCTAAACAAGACCCTAATTTGATTTTTTTGTCCGCGGCTTTCCTTGGGAAAGAGAATAATAATTCACGAATCGGTGAATCACGGTGGTCGCCGGGATTCTCGTCGCCACACGACACGATCGGTTCACGGCCGGTGCCGCCAACCCCACCCACCCGCTCTCTCTCGGAGGAAACGCCGGTCCATAATTAAAAGTCTCCCCCGCCCGCCAACCGCATCCACCCGTCGGCACCGAGTCGTCCAATGAGAGACGGGCCCCGGTGTCGCCGCCCCCACATGGCATCGGGCGGGGGCGTTCTAGGCGGACCCACCACGCCTTCCCGCCGCGCGGCGCCCATTCCCCTCGTCGGCTGCCTGGCTGCTCCTCTATCCTCGCCTTCTCTTTTGAGCTTGTTTGGTAGGGCTCTGGCTCCTTCAAAAACGGCTCCCGCTCTTGCTCCTCCGGTGGAGCGGCTTTTCTAATTGAGCTGAAGCCGTTTTCGAAAACGTTTGGCAAAACAGCTTCACCTGTTGGATTGATGTTGTGAAATGTCTAAATTACCCATTCTTTTTTTCTTTATTTTTCCTTTTCTTCCTTTTCTTTTTTCCTCTTCTTTTTTTCTCCCTTTTTCCCGTCCATTCCTGTCTCCTTATCCATTCACCCACCGAGCTCCCACCGGGCACCGCCCCCGCCGCGCACCCTACCCCACCCCCCCCCGCCGGCGACGCGCGCGCGCGCCTCGCTTCGCCCCCCGCCGCGCGCGCCGCGCCTCCGCTCGCCGTGCCGCGCCGTGCCGCGCGGGGGCGCCTTCGTCCCCGCCCGCGCGCCGACGACCCGCCCCGCCCGCCATAGCCCCATCTCCTCCCTCTCTCGGGGCGCCTCCACGGGGCCTTCCTCTCCCTGCGCCAGCTCCACGGCGGATCTGATGGGAAGCAACATCACCGGCAGCCGCGTCTCCTCATCCCCGCCGGCGCGCCGGCGCAACCTCGACCTCATCTTCCTGCCGCTTTCTCCTGCCGGCACCGCGACCTCCCTCCGCTGGTGCTGCAGCATCCTCCCTCCTTCCCCTGCCCGGTGCGGCCTTCTCCCTCCTACCCAGCGCCAGCAAGAAACCCTAACCCTAGCGTCGGCGGCGGCGGCGGCGGTTTCCGAGACCCGAGTCCGGCGGCGGCTACGAGACCTCGACGTTCACGTCGGCCCGCTTCACCGCGAGCTCCTCCTCGGGGCCCGCCTCCACGTCCTCCTTCTCGGCCTTCTCGTCGTCCGGTCGTACGCCGCGGGGGAGGACCGCCGGGACCTCGCGTGGGTCGCTCGACGCCTTCGCCCGGCCGCCACCATCGACCAGGTCGAGTCCGCCTACCGCGAGGCCGGCGGGGACCCTTTCCTAGCCGCGGGCATCCTCTTTCTCTCTCGCGGGAGCGTGGGGGAGATGGATTTGGGTGGGGCCCGCCTGTTGGCGCGTGAGGCCGTGGCTCTGCTGGCAGAAAACGGTTCTGCCGGCGTTGCCCTTACGCGTTTTTTAGGTAGAGATTCAAGCATAGAGTTGATTTCTAAGTTTGTGCGATCTACTTTTCTTGAACATCGTAGGAAACATGTTGACCAAACTATTGCTTACTAATAACTTGAACCAATTTTGAACAAGAAAGATAAAATCGAGGCGGATGCGGGGCCACCGGCAGGGCTTTGACGTCTTGTACTAGTACGTTTTTCCTTGTTCTGTGCCGCCTCCGGTGTGGAGTAATGAGGCCGTTGGGCTAAGTTTGGCAGGGGAATAAATACGCAGCACTATTTAGTGGGGTGGGGGTGGCTGCTGCAGCTGGTGTACCAGTGCCTGCGGTGGTGCCGCCGGTTGATCTGTGCCTTACTGCCTTTGTGGTGGTTTTCCTAGGAGGCCAAGGCCAAGGCCACGGCCACATCCGTCCGTCCCCTCCATGATGATCCATCGAGAACGGCCGCAATAAAGTAAGCGAATGGAGTAGCTGGTGGGCAGCAGGCAGCACTACTACTGCACCTCTCCATTCAGTAGCTCCAGCTACTTTCTTCTTCAAATCCATCGAGAGAGCTATATCGATCCTTCCCGGCCGGCCGCCGGAGCCCGGCAAGGCAAGGCAAAAGGCACGGCGTCGCACCGGAGGCGGAGGATGCTCGGACGCCGGCCGCTCTTCGTGCTCTTCGGCTCCTCCATCGTGCAGTACAGCTTCAGCAACGGCGGATGGGGCGCCGCGCTCGCCGACATCTACGCGCGCAAGGTATGGATGGTCTGTTGTCGATTGTCAAGCAGCTGGATTACTGGACTTCAGTTCTCTCATAGCTAGCCTGTCTAGAGAGTGCGCATCGATCTTGCTATGATTTTCTCTACGGATTTGTTTTCCAGATAGATAGATAGATATGACTAAACAACCCCAATGGGCTTTCTAATTGATTACAGTTTGGGAGAAACGTACACATTTCAAGTACAGTTTGCTGGGCTAACTAAGTTACTTGCTGTCTGTTGGCTTGCTCCTGGCCTACAACATACTCCTACATGAATGTCCTGGGGAAATATCAGGATTATTGCCCCAATATCTTAGGTTGTCAATTTCCTATTCTAAATATTGGCGGTGGGTTCAGTTGGTAAACTGTTCAGCTCATTTTGAGCTACTTTCAAACTATTCATAGTATTCTGAATAATTGTTTTTTAAAGTAAGCTTTTTTTTCCATACTAGGGTGTGATTGACATTGAGCCTTCAGCAAAGTTGCTTAGCATCAGGCACGTGCAAGATGAAACATTTTTTCAAACATATACTTTGGATATGCACAGTGAAAAGTTAATCAAAGAAAATTGCTTCTAAGTCTAAATAACCATCTTGTTTATAAATGGAAGGAAATGAAAATTGGCATAGGTCCTGGACAGCATACTCTTCTGTGTTCTCCAGATTTTGGATAAATACTATCTGTCATGTTGATTATTAGTTTTATAGGCAACAAATTAAGCTTAAAGCACATGCTACTAGGACAACTAAATTTTGTGGTCCTCACCTGTTTTTTTTTCCGAAACAGCCTAAAATGACATCCACTGGAAGCAAACAATGGACAGAAAATATATGAACATACTCCATATGAGCTTTTGTTACAATGCTTTTAAAGTACCAGTGGTACTTGTGGGTACTTATTTTCTTTCTTGTCCTTCTTACTAGTAAAGAATCAAATAGATTTACACACTATTAAAAGGGCATCACAATAATTTCTCACTATTTTTGGTACTTGATCCCACCAAATTGGTACTTCTCTCTTGGTACTTTCTGTTTCCACCATTCTCTTATTTTCTTCAAGCACTCTAAAATCTCTCATAAATGTGTACACTTTCTTTTTTGTTCTGTTGGTAAACTGCTTGGTTCGTGGAGCTGCAATATCTGCTATCATAACAAGGTGTCCTGTGACGTGGCTTGACATTTTAGAGAAACATTAAAGATGTATAACCTTATTGTAGTTCATATTATTAAGCTTCTAAATCAATTTGTTGGTGCATGAAACTACCTGACAATATTTTTTCTTCACTTCATTAATGTTTGTGTCTGTCTGCCATTCATTCAGGCTGATATCTTGCTTAGAGGATATATTGGCTGGAACACAAGGCGGGCCCTTCAAGTCATGGACAAAGTGTTCCCTAAGGTTTGGTTCTTTTCTGCAAACCTCATGGCCTTCGTGGACTGGTCTTATATCACATCCCGATTCTGTTTCTCATTATGACTCTTGTATTGTTTGAACTTAAGAAAATACCATACGTCCACAAAATTTTGAGGCAGCTGGAGAAATAAAGCATGCCTAGTAGCTATTGAATGTACAAAGTTATCTATTCTTTTCCTTAGAAGGTGCGACCCTGTACTATGTTAAACTGCTGATTAGTAGGGCCTATTCATAGACCATACCAAAATGGATGCTCCTTGAAATAGAGGAATATTAGTTCTAGGCTATTTCTTCTTTCCCAAGGAGTGTATTCTTAACCTATGATTCATGGACGCAATTAATTGTATTACAATCTGTCGATGAGGTTCAGAATCAGCAAGCTAATTTTTCACTTTGCACCCTCCATGTGTCATAGGATTCACCAGTGCAGCCGTCCTTGGTGATAGTTTACTTTGGTGGAAATGACTCGATCGCTGCTCACTCGTCTGGTCTCGGGCCTCATGTGCCAATAGACGAGTACATAGACAACATGAGAAAGATTGCAGAGCACCTGAAGGTAAAAATGTGAATAAATACATGCGTCTGTGCACCTTTCATTTAGGGTTGTTTCGTGCCCTCTAGTGAATACCAAGCAATGTGCTTATTTTTACGGTTGATTTCCGTGCCCAGAGCTTATCCGAGAAGACCCGTGTTATCTTCCTGAGCTGTCCACCTCTGAATGAGGAGATGCTTCGTACGTCAACCAGGTTTGTTACAATCAACCTCTGAATGAGTGTAAATGTTTTGTTGCAATGCATAGATGTGTAAGGCATTGGTGAGATCCTGAATTCAGCAGCACCATACTGAGCGAGATCGTGCGGACCAACGAAACCTGCCGTGTGTACTCGGACGCCTGCGTGGCTCTGTGCAAAGAGATGAACCTGAAGGTGGTTGATCTCTGGCATGCCATGCAGAGGAGGGAGGACTGGATGACGGCGTGCTTCACGTGAGTGGTTTGCTGCTGCTGCTGCATGCTGCTGCATGTGGATCCGCTGATCGAATTCCAATTCCAAAATAAATAGATAGATTTATCCTGTGAAATCTGTGTTTCGCAGCGATGGCCTGCATCTGTCTGAAGAGGGTAGCAACATAGTGGTGGAAGAGATCCTCAAGGTGCTCAAGGAGGCAGACTGGGATCCTTGCCTGCATTGGAAGGCGATGCCGACGGAGTTCGCGGAGGACTCGCCCTACGACCTCGTCTCCTCCAGCGGCGACGCCACCGTGAACCCGTCGGAGTGGACCATCCACAGGAAGATACCATGGGACTGACTTGATGACTCTATCCTATCCATGGCCGCGCGCGGCCTGATCATCATGTCCATGGCTTGGCTTGCATTGCTCGCTCAAGAATAAAGGCATGCCATGTAATCTCTAGTGATTCCTGGTCATGGGTGTATGTGTGCGACTCAACAATATCATCTTAGACCTCAAATATCAAATTTTGTTGTTTTTTCATATATCTCAGTTATATAATAAGTACTTAGTAGAGATGTTTGGCCGAGCAGAATTATGTTCCATAGTATGAGTGATGATTCTCCTTTCTCCTGGGCTTGAGGCCCACCCATTTCTCCTCCTGACCTGAGCAGAGTGAACGCCGCCGCCCGCCGCAGCAGCAGCAGCCAGCAGAGAACGACGAACACACCACCACTACCACACAGCCGCCACCCAGGCTAGCACCCTCAAGGCCTCAAACCCAATCCACCAATGGCTTCCGACGGCACCGGATCATGGACGTGGTGACGCCGGAGCAGGCGCGGCTCGCCGAGGAGGCCGGCGCCTGCGCCGTCATGGCGCTGGATCACAGCTTTGATGAATCACAGCTTTGTTATATCCACAGATAATAATGTTATGATGCATTTGCTAGTATTCACATTATCCCACTCTATGTTGAGATGCAGACAACGACCATTGCTACCCTTCGTCGCTACTCTCTACACGGATAACATCCTTATCCTTGCTGCGCCTCTTGTTAGCATCAACCGCGGCGGCGGCGGCGTTTCCAGCTCCTGCATCCTCGACATGGGACCGCATCAGCTCAATGATCCTGCTGCCGTACTTCCCCGTCTTCACCTTCCCGATGACCTGCTCTAGCTGCTTGGGGTTATGGTTATCAGACGGAAATGAGCACCCATGTTACAACATTACCTCATCGACTCAGCAATCGCAAACACACAAGGGAAATAAGTGGCAAAACATCTCACCTCCCCCTCTGTGGTTGGCTTCTGGCGACTCAGGAGCGAAATCTGCTCAGAGGTGAGAACCGCGTGGGGGAATACGCTTATCCCTCCGTTACTGGATGACGACGACGACAGCTCCCTGCGCAGTTCATCAAGCTTAGCTTCCAGATCGCTCATCCGGCGGCTGCGCTTTGCGCCTCTGGATGGTCTACCGCCACCTCCTCTATCTTGACAACTCTCGACAGCAATCTCAAGCTTCACTGGTGTGTTCCCTGTGTAGCATGCATGAAGCCCATCAGCACTTGGCTATATAGTATTTTATTACATGTGAGTGTACAATCCTGTATATTATATTACCTTGCAAGGCTGGCTTCCACAGTGGTCCTAAGGTAACATACGCGTTGGTCGTATATGCTGTGTGCTGAAATTCTTCCTTCTGAGGTGCAAGAAAGAATCTGACCCTTAGCCATCATTGCACAAGGTGGTTAAACTAGAATACACTTAACAATGAATTCGCTTGCGCTGCTCGCAGGGCACACATACCAAAACTTGGTTGAGTATAAGCTGCACTATTAACTGCTCAATTTCTTCTCTTTTAAGATCAGCATCTTGATTGGAACGATCTGCTTCAACATGATCAAATGTAATGTAAAATTGCTAGATGATACGCAACTCACATTAGAACAGGCCTCTGGATGATGACTGATGACATTAATACCTAAGAGTAACAGCCTATGGCATCAGAAAAGATTAATTTCAGGAGACATACCCAAATCTTTCTGCTTAGCCTTGAACTTATCCACCAACTGCAACAGTGTAGCTCTTTGATCATTAAGTTGCAGGTCATGTAGAACTGAAACTACAACTTTGGTATGCTCTGAACCAAGTAGGAATAGAGACAAAAAAAAGTAAATGAAGAACTTCACATTATGATCTTTAATTGTAATTTCGAGACTGATGCAGAGTAATCATACGGGTGGCATCTATCTCCTTGATCTCGGTACTAGAAGCACAATTGTCGCACATTTCTGTGAAGAATTATGTAAATATAGATGATCCAAATGTTTAGATCCTGATAAATATAAAGTAACATGAAAAATACCATTGCACTCCTGCAGAGCCTCTCCAAAATGTCGAAAGATGGCACCACGTCGACAACTCCTTTTAGACTGGGAAAAAACTGCAATCAGATTATACTGAACAAAAACACTACAGAGACAATTTATTCATTTGTTTCTCAAATGCAAAATGTGTTAGAACGAGAGCAATTCTAGTACTCCCACCTCTTCCCATACTCCGTACTCCCACTCTCAAAATACATATATACATCGATCGGAAAATTTCAACAAAAATATGAATGGATAGGGGATGTCATCTTATATCATCATGCAGAAGTTCAGATGCAATGGAATTTTGTACAAGATGCAACGAAAAAGTTAAATCTCACATAAATAGTGCGGATTTCGGGTCTGTGGTGCACGGTTGCAACCCGCAATATTCATGTGAGATTTCACTTTTTTGTTGCATCCTATACAAAATTCCATTGCATCTCAATTTTTGCATGATGATATAAGATGACATATCCTATCCGTTCATATTTTTGTTGGAATTTTCAATCGTATTTTGGGAGTAGGAGTATGGGAGTATGGAAAGGGTGGGAGTACTAGAATTGCTCTCATGCTAGAACACCAGTAGTACAATTTATCTAACTTCAGGTAAAATTTAGAGCTGGATATGCAGTGGCTGTGAACACCAGTAGTACTGTACAACATTATTCAGACAGGTAGTCCTGTTTGGTATTGTTGTGGTACATTGTTTGTAGAAAAGAGACTTGAATAAATGAAGTTTCATGTAGGAAGGACTTGACAAAGAAAATCAAATGGAAGATGAGCTTATACTAAAGGGGTGTTTGGCATAGCTCTAGAGCTGAACTCCAGGAACTCCAACTATTTTTCTAGCCAAACACCCCAGCTCCAGAACTCCATGGAGCTGTAGTGCAAATGGAGGTGGCCATTCACTACACTCTAAAGACTGGCCATAATATCTCTGAGGAATGTGCAAGCATTTACCTGACAGTATCGTACAATGTCATATAGATTTTGAAGGCCACAATTTTCGTAGAAGACCATTGAACTCTGTTCATAAAAAACATGGCACATATAGTGATGATAACAAGAACTTATACTGAGAGAAAAGCAAAAAAAAAAAAAGTCTTGCCTGCCTTGGGACATCGCCACGCCGATAATACAAAACACATTCTGAAGGTAATCCATCTCGCCCTGCCCGACCACTTTCCTGTAGTTAGATAGCTTTATTACAAAGAGACCCCTTGATTGGGTGACCAAAAAAATGATATGAACATACCTGGTAGTATGTCTCCATAGACTTGCTAAGGCTATGATGAATCACAAATCGAACTAGAAAAAAATATTTTTTAGATAATCTATTGGGAATGAAGCAATAGCAAATACTAAAACTGCAATTCGAAATTAGATGTTACCCAAGTTCCTGGGAAATGCTTGACTTGACAGCCCGTGTTTTCACATAATGACCCCATATTCAACTATCCTAGTACGAGCACATTTAATATAGAATGTCTTAACATTTCTCAACCAAATTATAACAGAAACCTACGAAATAGTGTTTACCGCTATTTCAGGGAGAAGGCCTAGTATTTTGTCTGTACAGAAACTATTTCAGTGACAAGACAACCTCATCAGTTTGCCGACCAAAAACAATATGATTTCGGTAAATATACAGGCCAATTCATTCTGTCCTTGATCCCATTTCTGATTGCTCAATTTGTTTTGTAAGTCCAGCACACAAGTCGTATGACCAATAACATGCAAACTTTAATCTGTTTTCAGACTCTTGCTGGTGTTGTTTACACCATATATAAGTATATAACTTGATTAAATACGTATGGAAGTACATCAACTCATTTTTATCAAATTCCAAAGAAAAAACACACCATCTGGTTTGTTGATTCCCATTCCAAACGCCACCTGCAGTCCAACAAACACACACAAACTTGTTAGACAGAGATATTTATTTATAAGAGGGAGGGAGGGGGGGGGGGAGCGGGGATGTAAGGGGCACGCACTGTTCCAACAATAACTTGTGATTTCCCTTTGCTCCAACTGTTGAAAAGGAAAATGTTGACTAGATCAATACTACACATCAAGGCAGTGAATTACCAAAAAGCAGTACAGAGCTCTCATGAAAGTAATCCCTATCTTTATATGATATTTTGGATTCGACACAATCACACTTTCTGATGTTTGGTTATGATATATTGTAAACCCAAAAGGCACATACCATAGATTACTTGCTACCACTGAAATGAAATGGTTGTGGTCCACAGAAGAAAGATGAAGACTGGAAGAGGGAAGGGTTATGAAAAGAGACTCATGTTTTGAGCCAAAGTATACGTCATTTAAATGGAAACAACACACTACACTGCATTCCATTTGGCAACTCCACCCTCCTTTCTTCCTCTGCATTCTTCATCGCTTCCTCTACTCTTGAATTCAAAATTTATCCCACAAAACAAGTCATTAGTCCTTATTCGGTATGCTCATTTGCATGCAAGAACCAATTAGCACTCAATATGGCCAATAAATAGAGGCAAATAAGGTCATTTTAAATTTTTATTAATATGTCTGAGATTTTCTAGGATGACTTTCTTTTTGGGACACAGGGACCATCCATTCCAAAAAAAACTGACGTTTTGGACAAGGTTTTGGTTAAACATTGGGAACATAAATCATGAGTAATTTTTAAGTTGTTGAGTTTATGAATATGAAAACTATATGAGTAGATTTGTCTTGCAACATATTTTCATAAAAGTATACATATTTCAGTTTTCAATAAATATTTTTATAAAAATAAGAAGTCAAAGTTATGTTTTGTGGACCGTGTTGCTGTCCTAAACGTCAGTTTTTATGGAATGAAGGGAGTATGTAGTAGCCACCCCCCTCATCTCTGTCCACTGCCTCGTCTCCCACTGGACTACACAGCACCATTGAGAACTGCCCAACACTGCCAGGGCAGCTTGACCATAAGGGCCAATAATGCGGCCATAGTACAGAGCAATCACTGCTCGGCACTGTTTTTAAACACTATGTTACACTTGGAGCATTCACCATGGCAAAAAAGCAATTGCTGTGTTTGAGAATTCAACCCACTTGATCAATGCTTCTGATTTTAAAATATATGCTCGTAAAACATGTATGGAACCAAAGGAAAAAAACTAAGCGTGTATAGAAACAAACAAAAGAGATTAAATGGAAATTCTGTACATACCGCATGTGAATTTTCTCTCGAGCAACAATATCCATATCCGCATGATAATGCTCAGCCGAAATACCCCTATTGCACAATTCTTTTGCAACCTATTTGTGAACAAAGAACAAAAAATTAACAAAGGGTTAGGGGATAGTGCCCAGGTAGTTTGAGGGGGAGGGGGATGTTCAAATATAGTAAACAAAGAAACTTGCTGGCACAAGAAACAAATAGTTTGTACCAGTTAATTTTAGTTTTTACAGATTAATCAGAAAAATCCAAAAAATGCTTAATTACTATGGGAGTATATATGTTGTTTTGACCATGAATCAAAGTTCCAAAAACTCTATGAGGAGAATAGCACAGGAGTTAGAAGCTTAGATATCTTTTAAACCACCATCTTATTACAAAGAAATATATATATTAATGCTGAATACTGATTCCAATCTGATGACCACGAGACAGCAACAGAAGAGGGATAGGGAAGAGAACTACCCTCCTGATCAGTCGGAGAACAAAAGAAGTGATGCCAGATTTTGGTGTACCAACTAGAGATGCAAAAAAAAATGCTTTTGATTCTGTATAAACTTCCATTTTGGATGTATTCCTCGATGCTACGAGCTCGTGAACATATTTTGTGGTGTGCCAACACCCATCAGTGCTATAAGAGATGCTGGACTTGGTACTGTTGCAATGCATACGGACAGGGGTGTTTCTCCCTGGAACTCAAAAAGAATATTGATCTTTGAAGCATTGGGTCAACTATGCTCAGTTTGATCACAATGGAGAGGCAGCAGTGCAGTTATTAGAATGATTAAGTCCATGTCATCGAATAAAAGAAACAGTAATTTATGGGTTGTTCTGCCTACCTGTTCGCATTCCCTCCTTGAAAAGCAATATACAATTCCAGATTCATTATTTGGGTATGATTCACTTATAAAATTTGCAATCTCATCAATAACAACCTTTCCAACTGGTGATTTTTCATATACCTACAAGGTAAACAAGTTCTATAAATATAACAATGACAGTTGAATCCTCTTTATCCTTGTTGCATCCTTTTGCATTTTTACTTTCCCAGAATTTGATAAAGGATACAAAAAGAAAATATTAACACCTGCAGATTGATAAAAGGCATACCTTATAAAAAAGGTTGGGCCTGTTAACTGTGCTAACAAACTTGACACACCTCGGGATATGAAGCATCTCTATCAAATCCGTTTGAACTTTACTTGTTGCAGTTGCCTGTAATGGATTGCAGGCAAGTTCACACACAATTATTTTTTTTCTAACATTGATTGTTATTTGTATTTGTGTGTTATACTCACTGTTAGAGCTATCATGGGAACACTAGGAAATTGGATCTTTAAAATGCCAAGATTCTTGTAGTCTGGACGAAAATCGTGGCCCCATTGACTACAGCAGTGTGCCTCCTGCATGACAACCATGACATGCAAATGACAATGATAATTCGAGGTAGAGCTTGAAAAGAATAGAAGATATGTTCATGTACTGACAAATAAGTTATCTCATAATGGAAACATACTGTATACAGAATATAAACAACTCCAAAATGTGGACAGTGAAGAGAATAATTCCCAATGGTCATTCCTTAGCATAATATTTATCTTGGATAGACTAATGACACAAATGAATTTATAAATTGCATAAGAACAAGTGAACAATAGAAAGAGCATTTATTGAGAGAAACAATATTAGTGTAGTGTAACAATTTCGGGCATTAGGGGCACAAATAGAAACAAGTATCATCATCACTCACATCTACTGCAATGAGAGAAAGACGTCCAGCATGATGGCATTTCTCAAGCTTAGACATGAACCTTTTACTTTTTGATATCTTTTCTGGTGTCACATATAATATCTTCAATTCTCCTTCACCTTTATCAAGTACCCTATAGATGAATTTCTCAACTTCCTTGTTGGTAGTTGAAGTCAGCATGTATGCTGCTATACCTAAAGCTGCCAGTCCCATGACCTAGAATAGTACAACTTTTTAAGAATTAGCATGTGCATGCATAGGGAAAGGGGAAAAAAAGACGTTTACAGGTTAACAACCTGGTCCTGAATTAGAGAAAGTAAAGGGCTGACAATCAATGCAATTCCATTATGAAGTACAGCTGGGAGTTGGTAACACAGGCTCTTCCCTCCACCAGCGGCCATTATGACCAGAACATCTTTTCGACTCATGACTGCGTTAATTATCTGTAAGCGCAATATGCGTTACAAGAGCGGAAATTTAGATGAAAGTATACAATATAAAAGCCCATGGGTGTAAAATCAGGATCAACACTAAACAAAAAGGTCAAAAACAATAGGAATTACAGAGGAATGCTAATCCAAAAACCATCAGAAAGAACCAAAACACTTCAAACATCTATTCCTCAATAATGAAATGGTTTTAGAAATCCCACTTGGAGTCAAATTGAAACTGAAACTTGCACATTTCTTTCAGGCTATAACTAGGTGCCCAAGAAGGCTTTTTTTTAAGAAAAAGAAACAGATTATTTCTGCTGTAAACTTACTTCTCGTTGATTTGATCGGTAGGAGGTGATGCCAAATACATTGAATCTGGTATCATCAGCCTGAGAATCCCATGGGAAGCTCCCAGACCAATCTTCCTGAGTAACTGAAGATTCATAATTTGATTTGTTTCTGGATTTCTTAGATACTTCAAGCAAAGCCTTTAACTGTGCCTGTTGCTCATACAACTCCTCTTGGCGATCAAGTAAAGTTTTAATTTGTCCTGAAAGCATTAACTTCAACCGTGAAAAGTAACGCAGTGGCACTCCTTGTCCACAAAAAAAATAACTCAGTATAGCTCTCAAGAGGACCAATTCAGAAAACATGTCTGCTGTTAGTGTGATGCTAAATGAAACCTTTTGGTTGTACCGAAAGCTGAGGGAGATCAAAATAGGTTCTCCACACATCAAGAAGCACATTAAGGGCCCTAAGAATAATGGGTGATGCAACAATAATTGAGAAAACCTATTATGAACACAATAACTAACCCTACAACAGTATTGCCAAGCTTCTCGTGTGTGGACTTGTTAGAGCATTGAACTCCAGGAGTCGTTGAGAAACCTCACTGGACCCGGGTTCGAAGCATGGCACCTTCTTAGCCCAGGGGTAGGAGTCTCCCCATGTGATCAAAAATTTTTTTTGGGGGAAAAAAACAGTACTCAGAAGCCTGGGAGACAAAGGGATAAAAAAGTGTACCCTGAGACTTCAGGACGAAATAAAAGGGAAATAAAAGTGAAGGAACTTTCATGTCCATTATCATTTAAACACGAATTAACAATTCAGTATGTAGCTGATACAGACGAATAGTCAGGGAAAAGAATGCCTCATGCATGTATTAATAATTCATGTCTAATTGTCTATCAACTGAGAAGTGCTTAGTGTGATCATACCTTGAATGTCCTGGAGTTGTGACTCTACAAGAAACAGTTCATCCTCAATGTTTTCTTCGTCCTCCATATCTCAGTTCTGCGCACATGCCGTGCAAAACAAAACATAGTTGAATACAGATGAATATTCAGTTTTAATTTTCAAAAACAAACTAACAATCAAATTTCAAAAAGCAACCATGCCTATGTTGAACAATTAAGTGGTTAAGAGATTAAGTAGCAAATAGATATGCCCATGTATACTTACCAATTTAGTAGAAAGATAACAGATTTACAATTTTTATGGGTGTACCCCATAAAACCCAAACAAAGCGACCACTATTAAGGATTGCCACAGTTTGAAACAAAAAAAAGCAAACATCAGTGTAGCATAAGAACACATTCCTCCCATTTGAATCCCAACCCTCATCCTATGCACGGCACGTGTCCAGACCAGCAGAAGCTCCTAATATGTGAATTTTACAAGTTTTTTTTAATGTTCTGAAGTGCTCGCTCAATCGCTCTACTATAGATATTACTGTGTAGTTTTGAAGTATTTTTTTTCTTATGACCATATGCACTTTGCAATTTTGTATTTGATAGCAAGGAAAATTAAATAGAGGCAAATGAAGAGATGAAACTAGGATGTCAGAAATTACAAAAAGCTAGGAAACAACTCAATCATTATAGTTGTATAGATGAAGAGGGGTATACACAGAACACAAAGTACATGTGACACCAAATGTTGACTAATATGATTATATCCTCTGGTTGGTTAGAGAAAGCTACATGTTTTTGTGATAAGAAAGAACACAAATTTTTAAAATCTGCATTAGCATAAGTTCCGTGGATCATATCAAATTTAAGTTTTTAACCAATAATTGGGCACAAATACATCGAAGACACAAGCAGTTTGAGCTTTCCCTCATTTCCTAGATTCCTAACCACCAACAAGATGTTGGCATGTGTCCTCTTGCTACTACTGCCTCCCAGCTGTGAGCATGTACCAGAAGTATCGTGATTCCCCCTTTTCTTTGGAGACATCTAATGACCTGACCTCTAGAAGTGCTATCAAGTGTACCATCTGCTGACCCTATTACGGAGAGGAAGCATAGTCTCAGCATCAGCAGCGTTCAGGTATGACGTGAGTGCAAAGGCACAATATTCATGAGGTAATTTAACAGGGTTTTACAAATAGTGTGGATAACAATTAACGCCCAACTGATCCAATATGTTTCTGACTTGGCATGAATATTAGAAACAGTATCCTACCAAATGAGTGAAATGGACATGAGTACTATAACTGATCTCCAAAGTTCCACCTTCTCTATCTTCTTTCACAAATCTACTAACATATTTGCATGTTTTCCTTTTTAAAAAAATTGAGACTGAAAATAACACAATAGACTTCTCTTCGACTTACGTATACACAATCAAACCATCACATGTCAATTTGGGTACACATTGTCCAACTTAAACTGATTCAGTAGCCTGGACCGGGGGGGGGGGGGGTGGGGGGCATTCTAATTGCAAAAGGAACAGGTGGCAAAGATATTGTTTTGGGCACTGTCCTTTTGGACCAGTGGTGGACCCAGGTTTTGGTCAAGACTAGGGCCAAAAAACAGTGACAAAAAATACCACATGTAGTCACTAGTCAGTAGTTTTATAAGCTACTTTGCTCGTTCACACCTAATTATGTGAAGCGAAACCCAAGTCAGGGGAGTGGGCCTCTTATGAAGATACACCTAGCGGCAGAGTGAAGCTTGATAGTCTTTTGTTTTCTTTGATTGATTTGTTGGAGACAGAGTAAAAAGATAAAGTCCATAATATATGCCATATACCACCATTATGACTAAGTGTTCACAAAATCTCTACTGTACCCGTGTAATTCCGAAAACATACAAGTCACAACAATCTCTACTGTACCCGTGTAATTTTCATGGCGTACTCTGCTAGTTTCTAACAATGCTAAATGGATTTCTCTAGCAAGCTGCACCAATAAACCTAGCCAGCAGCAGCCTTTAATTTGTATTAGCCTCTTCTCATAGTGACGTGAAGATCTGGTTGATATAAATGGAAGATTATAATTGCATTATGCAACCAAGTGAGGATCGGCCAATTGGGGGATTAGAGAGTGGTAGAAGTACCTGGAGCTGCGAAGGGGAGTGCTGGAGGCCGGAGTCTGCAGTGCTGTGGCCGAGTGTGGCGCCGGCCACCGTCCCGCGTGCAGCAGACCTTGCCGCCTTGGCCCTTGCGAGTTGCGGCCTTGTGGCTTGCGGAGGGCCGGAAGGGGCTGCGTCCAGAGGTCGGAGGAGAGCTGCGCGGGTTTCGCGGAGGGACGGAGGGGGCTGGTGGCGCCGGCGAGCGGCCGCGGGGGCACAGGCGGCGGCGGCACCGTCCCTGCTGTCTGTCGCGGGTGGGGAGCGTCCGGGCGTGGATCCAGCTCCCAGCTCCGGCGCCCCGGCGACTTCCGCCGCCCTACAGGAGCCGAGTCTTCACGGACCAGCGGTGCGTGAAACTCTGCCCGCCGCCGCGCCACCGGCGAGCACGACGAAGCGTCGCGAGGAGGAAGCCACCGTTTTGGGCCGGGCTGCTTCGAGGATGCATTATTCCCTCTTGATATTGTACAAAACGGCCCAAACCGAAAAATGACCCAACTCAACCACATGCGCCTGGAATTTTATATTTTTCAAAAATAAATGTTCAAATAATTCTAAAAAAATAAATGTTCAAATAAAAAAAATACAAAAGTAGCCACCAGCAGCAGCATCAAACCGCGGTTGGGTCCTACCGCTGCTGAAAACGGTGGTTGGGAGCAACCGCAGTTTGAGGTCAACTTTGGCGGCTAGGCGGCTGTGCCGGCGGTTGGCCGGGAGGAAGCAACCGCCAACGACGGATAGGCGGCTGTGCTGGTGGTTGGCTGGGAGGAACCAACCGCCAACGGTGGTTGCGGACGGCGGCTGGATTTTTTTAATTTTTGATGCAAATAATGCAAATACCGTATAACATATAGTATTATGAATACGTATAACAGATTATGGATATAACAAAAATAGTTTATGTGTAGTTTATACACCAATAAAATAATTTTCACCAAACATATTTACATATGGTCGTGCGCTGCTCACGGCGCCGGTGGTCCCCTAACCGCCCTCCTGACTACCTGTGCTGCCCTGGTGCAGCCGACCGCTCTACCACTGAGCTACTGAGGAAGAACGGACTTAAGGAAGCTGACTCTCCCCTTTGGACCAACCAACCGAAAAGAAAAAAAGTTCGTCACTTTTTCTCTTTCACATACACCGGTAGAAAGGGTGACGATAGCAATCCCCTTTGCCTCCCCCGGTCGGGGCCTCCAGGACATGACACTCTAGTCAAAAGCCCGGCCGGGAAGTGCGCCTTTCTTCTTTTTCAGTGTAAAAGCAACAGATTGAGGAGTAGGATTCCAAGAAGCATGCATGCAAGGGAGGAGTAGGAATGGAGCAGGGGTAATTGGCTTATACCTCGATGTTACTCAGACTGGATCCTTGACAAAATAGTCTTGGGGTTACACCCTATATTTATTGGATAGTATAACTGGCAGCTGAATACCAGCCTCTAAGACGTTCAAGGTCATGAAGGACAAGCAAAAGCTTGTCAGGGTCATTTAGGTCCCCGTCTTTATGGAGAAGGGTTGACGCCGCGAGATCTTCGGCGCTTTCCTCCACGAAGGGCTCTTTCTTTTCAAGTAGTCTCAGTCGGCGAACTTGGCTCCACAGAAGAAGTCATTAGTGAATCAAAAAACTCATGCATGTAATCAGTGGCTAGGGATCGATCAATCGGATGCAACCGAGCCATACATACAGAATTGGAAAAGGGATGACGCTACTAGAAATTTCTAGTCTAGTCTAGTATAGCATAGTCATTTATTTCCCATTGATGAAATTTCGAGTCTAGTCTAGTATAGTTCTAGTTCTAGTTCTAGTTCAACACTTTTCGGGTCTCGCTTGTATCTTTGGTACGACCGAACTCGAATCAAGTGAAACCTGAGCTCCATCCTCTGGTTTGTATATTCTGAAAAAAAAACGAATCCTTTTGTAGCTCGTCATTTATTGGCAAAAATCGAAAAGGTTAATACGAAGGAGGAGAAAGAAATAGCTTAGCCCTTGTGTAGTATCGATTACCTGGCTTCTTTAGCACGGGTTTCGTCAGGGAAGTATTCCAGGCCAAATAGCTGAAGAGAAGATGGTTCGCGCTAAGGGTGACTAAAGGCAGAGAATTCTGTACGCCAAGAAGAAAAGACCAGACCTCGAGAATTCGTTCATCCCTCTTCAAACAAGCATTGTGGCAAAAAGCAAATGACACAGTGGTTTACAGCTCCCTCGACTTATGAAAGCAGTGCCTACAATAACTTTCACGCTTTAACGCTGTCCAATGCAGTGGGCTGATGCATAAAATGCGATGTCCAGAGGCGCCAGCTTGGGAAAGAAAAAGTAAGATTTGTTTGTCATATCACGATCGGCAGCGTCTCGATCTATACGAAAGGGCACTGGTTTTTTCTTTCGGTTTCATTGGTAGCAGATGAGTACGCTAGCCAGCGGAGCCTGAAAACGCTTGCTTGCGCAATTGGTCATTCATCTTTCCCGATCTAGTGCCATCGTTCTTCAAGGTGCTGGAGGGTTTGAAGCATACCTACTACCCCTCCCCTGAGCTTAGTTCAGAGTTGCCTCAGCGCGCTCGAGTAGGTTCAAGACCTAGGAATGAAAACAGCTGCAAGATACGCTTACTTCTTTCTCTTAAAGGGAATTCCTCCCAAAGGTCGGATACTAGGATTATTTATTTTAGTGGTGCCTTTGGTCACCTCTAAAATTATAGGATTGGCAAGGAAAATAAGAAAAGGGACCGGAAACTGGCAATGGAAATCCAGAAAAGCCGATAAATCGAAGATTTGAAGCCTTACAGATCCTGTTTCAGTAATAAAACTAGTGAATTACTAGCGAATTTCCAAATAGAATAGTGCATCCACGTCAGCATCTCTGTTTGTCATTTCTAGATTGACTCGGTCCACTCTCAAAGGAGCGGAGCGCGGGCGCACTCACTCTAACGGCGTACCTTTCGCATGATGGGTCAGCGAGGAAATGGGTACTGGCTACTTGAAATTGGTCGTGAAAGATTGAAGCTTGCTTTGAAGGAAGAAAAGAGGGTGCTAGATTATATGCCCTAGAAGCTATTAGAAAAGAATATATGGAAAGGTTCTTATTCTTTTCATTTTGGAATTGATAAGCGCAATAGCCATAACCGTAGGGTCAAAAGGGGGCATGTAGAAAGAAGTAGATTGCTTTTCTCGGGAATAAACCGTAAGGAAATAAACAAGTCTTTCTCTTCAACCAGGGTCAGGGGTTATCTATTTAAAAAAGGGGAAGGGCTATTTGAGCGGTTTGTAACATCACTATATAAAGATAAAGATTGAGCGCCAAGAAAGAAGGAAATGCAGGATCTATTTGTATAAGATTCTTATGATAAGCTAATGTAGTTCCCGCCTACTAGATACCGTTTACGGCTATATCCGTGTAGGAAAGAGATAATTGATAGTTGCCAAAACCACGTAAAAGAACAGAGACCTTACCTTACTTTGGTTTTGATTTTCCTCCTTTTTGTTGGACTTGATATTCTCAGAAGGGGGAGGCAAAATCCTCCATCAAAAAATGATGATGAATTCCAAGGAAAAATGAGTGAGCATTCTGTCCTCCCATATCAGATTAAGTAAAGGGATTACCTAGCTAGCGCATATCGAAGAGTTGGAGACTTCCTGTCTGTCGACGAAGCCGTGGCGGTCGGTGATGGAGCCGCGACGGTTGTTGCTGAAGTCGACTAGTCGGAGGTGGATCCGACTAGTTGTTGATGTCGCGAAAGCCGTTCTCGACTAGTTTTCTAGGCGAAACTAGTCGAGATGAGTAGTTGAAGTAGTCGTACGCCCAGAAGATGATGTCGCGGCGGCGTACGGTGTAGCCGATGTAGAGCCGTCGCGGCCGATAGACGAGTACTCGAGGCGCACGGCAAGGTTGACGTAGAGCCCGTGCGGCCGGGTGACGAGTAGTCGCAATGCACGACGAAGTTGATGTAGAGCCGGTACGATGTAGTCGAAGCAGAGCTGATGCGTACGGCGGCAACGTAGTCGTACTCGCGTACATCTCCGGTGTGGGCCAAGCGAAGGTCTTGGAATGCCTTAGTAGCTTGCTGGTATGCTCTCGTGCACATATAGCAGTATACAGCAAATTGAATTTGCTCGGGATGTAGTATAGTAATAAACGAACTTCGCTTCGAACTCGGAGACAGCACGGTCCCACGCGCCTTGCTTTTGGATTAGTCGACTTGGACTCCGTGATGGAAAACAATTGACGTGAATTCCGCCTCGGTCTTGGTGCGTTGAGCCTTAATCCAATTTGGAAATTCCGGCTGGCATATGAACTCGGTTTGGACCTATCCGTGAATACAGAATCGAATCCACCGAATTTGATCTCGACATGCAGTGGAGCGCTGAGTCGCTGATTGGTTGTCGTAGCAACCATGCCGACGAGTAGATTGAATTTGAAGACAGGGTCCTTCGAATTCGCCTAATGATCGTGACGATCGGCCCCACGGTGGGCGCCAGCTGTCGGTGTTTAAACCACTCGACCTCCATGGGAGGTACCCGCAGCAAGGTAGAAGGTGGGGATCGCCATGATCTGGAACCCGAAGGTATGCGCGAGGACACAAGACACAAGATTTATACAGGTTCGGGTAGCCGGAGTAGCTACCCTACGTCCTGTTTGGGGTAGTATTGCGCCCTGCGCTTGGTGTTGTTCCCCGGAGGGATTGAGGATGTCCTCCTAGGTACCCGACCCTCCTTTATATAGTCCAGGGGGTGGCTTCCTAGTCGGTTACAAGGCAGGAGTCCTAGTAGGATTACACAGAGCGAGTCCTAGTAGGAGTACAGGGGAATTCTAGTAGGAGTCCGTCTTCTACTCTTCCTCCTTCCTTGCATGAGTACCCGGGGAGTATGCCCGACACTGTCCCGAATTTTCCTTTTAGCAATCCTGACATTAGAAGTAGCACGTTTCGTGATTAAATCGCGAATTACAAATAGCTGAAAAAGCTTTATTGCTCTCTCTAGAGGTAATCCACATTGATGTAATGTGAAAACATTAACAATACGAAAGCGAGAATCATCATTTGTACTGGGAATGCCTTCCTCTACCAAAAGAGAAAGAGTTGAAGATAACGAAGGAAAGTGGGTGGATACAAAACCTGTTCCCGAAAGGTGTAGTTCCTAACGAAGGAAAGTGGGTGGATACAAAACCTGTTCCCGAAAGGTGTAGTTCCTTCTTGTGGATTTGACGGGAGTTCCTTCTCCTGGAATGGGACAAGGGGATCTGCTTTGACCCTATTTCTTTCTCATTTGTACAGATGGTTTGTCTAGTGTGGCTAGTTTAAGTAATTGATTTGCAGGGAGAGCACCGTCTATTTCTCATTCTAATCTTTCACCATAGTATGCTCTGTCACTGGTAACGAAAACTCGTCTTTAGGACAGGCTGCCAGGCGTCGGAACGCTAATCGGAGCACATAGAGTGGGCGGTGGCAAAGCAGTCATCGCGCGTGTGTGTATCTCTCCCTGAGAAGAGGCGCATGGGGTAGCGAGGCGTGTTTCATCAAATGTGACATGTCTTGAGATGAGCTGCGTGCGGGGATCTTTTTTTACCCTTCTGGGGACTAGTCTAATTCTTAATTAGCAATCTAATCTTGAATAATACCAACTGTTCCCTGGCACACTTTCAGTTCAGCTGTGACATCTTGCACTTGTAAGGTCACTTGCTTGCCTTGCTTTATTCACTGCAAATCCTAAGCCGGCTAAGTTTGTCTTTAACTTATTCTCTGTTTCCAATTGCTTAACTTCTGTCAAAAGAGGATCAACATAATCAACTGAACATGGAATTCAAAGATATATATGCACCAACGGCCATGCAGTTCAAGAAGCCAACTAGCATGAAGGATAAACAATCAGAATTTGTTGAATTCTCATATGTTCAATCTCATTTCTTTTACGTGGTTTTGGCAACTATCAATTATCTCTTTCCTACACGGATATAGCCGTAAACGGTATCTAGTAGGCGGGAACTACATTAGCTTAGGGAATCGCTCTCTAGTGACGAGACTGCTGCAATAGCCCTTTCTGCTCAAGGCATCTGCCACAACATTTGCTTTACCTGGATGGTAATGAATCTCTAGATCATAATCTTTGATCAATTCTAACCATCTTCGCTGTCTCATATTCAACTCATTCTGCGTGAAGAAATACTTGAGACTCTTGTGATCGGTGTAGATGTCACACTTGTTGCTGATCAGGTAGTGTCTCCAAATCTTGAGAGCATGAACAAGAAGAAGAAGCAGTAAGAGCAGTTAGAGAGCAAGCAGCGGCTCATCAAACCTTTCTGTTTTGTTTACAGCTCAAGCGGTTGGGCCTTCATCTCAAGCAAAGCAAGTCAAGGATTCGGATTAGCGGATTAGAATCAAAAGGCATATATGACCTAAAAGGGATATCTCGTAGTTTAATATGGCCAAGCTGAGGACCAGGTGTGGTTCGAGGACCGGTGGATGGTCGCTTCCTTGTGTGATGAGTGATTGACAACGTTGTGTGGACTGATTCTTGGCTAAGTATTTCAGGTGCAGGTTGCGGCTTGACTGGTGTTGGTGCAGGTGAAGAACAAGCGCGAAAGGTCGTCGCCGGTGAGGCCTCCAGGTGTGGAGAAGACAAGTAGGCTTCGTTCGAGGGACCCGGTGGCCGGCGGGGTCAAGTGCGGGCCGCATGGTGGCATGAACAAGAAGATGAAGTCGTGGACGGTTTCTTGGTTGAGCCTCAAAACCAAGGTCGAGCCGGGACTACGTGGGAGCCGAGTCATGAGTGGAGATTGGCGGAGGCTACACCGAGTTCGCGGGGTTTCGGTGGTTCACCGGGAAAACCACCGGGTTCCTTGGTTGATCCACAAAGCCAAGACCGGAGAACCGAAGACGGAGGTGCGGCGGCACCGGACCGGCCCGACCGGGTGGGTCCGACCGGCCCGCCGGGGTGGGGACCGGCTCCGACCGGTGAGGAGCACCGGTCCGGCCGTGTGCGACGACGCAGTCCGGAATCTTCAAAGCGGAGGACATGCGTCGGGATCGCATGGCTTGCGTCGAGGCTATGCAGGGTGCGGTCGCCGGGCATCCGTCCGATGGTGAAGACATCAAGAATTCCATATCCGCCCTTGAGGGGCTTGTATCGCTAGTTAGTAGAGAAGGGCATTTTAGACATTCGGTTGCCTCCATATAACCCAAGAGGTGAGAGGATGGCAGCCAACTCTTGGAACCCTAGCTCATTAGTTTTTCTATTTTCCACCTATTTTCCTTAGGTTTTCTCTAGGACTAGCAAGAGAGCTTCACGGAGAGATCTTGTAGAGAGGGATGGATGATCGGGCGGCTTGCTAGACCTTGTACGAACCTTTGTTTCATGTATAGATGATTCGGCGTGGTTCCTCAAGGTTTGGGTGTGTTTTCCCCGGTTGTTCTTGGTGGTGATTTTCGGAGCCCTCTCTCGGTGATTTCTTTGGGGTGTTTTCGGGGCTTTTCTCTTGGGGATTTGATGGGGGAAATTTGTGGGAACCCTTCGTGGTTCTTTGGGCTGTGATTCCCCTCCCAAATCCGTGAGGAAAAGTGCTCGATTTCGGGGTTTCTTGAGTTCTTGGGTTGGAAGTGCTTTCGGCGGGATTTCTTCGATTCCTCCTTGTTGGACGAGATTTGGTGGGATTAAACTTGGCCATGGACTCCTCATGAGGTGTTCCTGATATCCCCAAAGTTTTGTTCAAGTCCGTGGAGCGATTCGGGAGATCGAGTTTTGGATTTGGGGGAGTTGACCCGCGGGTGCTGTTCATCCCGAGTCGCCCTGTGCTACACCGGTCGACCGGTGCTCTTGACCGGTCCGACCGGTGCGAGCCCTTGTGGGTTTTTTTGCTCGGGTGAACGTCTTGGTGAGTTCGTTGTTGTCCCGTGTTGCCGCCGTTTCGAGTTTGGGTCCGTTTGGTGGTCGGTTGGCTCTGTTTGGTGCCTTGGGGGCTTTTCGACCGCCATCGGTCCGACCGGTGCGTCTCACCGGTCCGACCGGTGTAGAGCCACTTAGTGGAAGTTGCTCGGTTTCACCGGCGAGGGACCGGGGTCCGACCGGTGGTGCTCACCCCGTCCGACCGGTGTGGGTCTGTAGACTCGAGGTTTGGTTTTTCCGCTGCGTTTCTCGGGTCGGAAGGTGGTGTGTTGGTTCCTAGGTCCAGTGGCACTCCAGTGGCTACGTGGGCTTGACCAACCTTGGTAGTGAGTCGGAGACATGTGTTGGAAGCCGCGTTCGTCTTGTTGGAGTTCTCATCTCCTTCGAGAAGAATTTTTATCGGCTCCCATTCACTCCCCCCCTCTCTGGTTCGCCGTATCGGTCCTTCACAAGCCGCCATGCCGGGCAAGAGTACTGATCTTTATTCTTATTGATGGATTCCTATATTAAAAGCATCATCTATTTATTGAGGTGATGCTTTTGAAGAAGGGAATACAGTAATCGATATTCAATGTATGCGGAAGAGAGCATTCCATCCGGCGTAAGCATCTGGATAATCTGGAATGCGACGTGGCATACCCGAAAGCCCTAAGAAATGCATGGGAAAGAAGGTCAGATTAACCCCGAAAAAAGTGATCCAAAAATGGATTTGGCCTAAAGTTTCAGGATATGTCCGACCAAAGATTTTACCCACCCAATAGTAAAATCCAGCAAATAAAGCAAAAACGGCTCCCATAGAAAGTACATAATGGAAATGTGCTGATCTTTTCTCCTGCAATGTTACTCTCAAATATGCATGCTAGAAAGCTGATATGTTGCTGAGAGAGAGGTTAGTCAGAGTGATTTCTTTTTCTTCCTTTTGCAATTGAGCTAGAACTAGTAGTGTCGTATGGACCTCCCTGGGCCCACTGCCTCGGTGGGTACCAGGACCGACTACTCGGTGGGCCCCTGGGACTACCCGGCTTGCGCTACACGGTACCTGAAGGCGTGGAGCACAAGGACAGCACAGGAGTAGTACTCGGTTAGGACTCTGTACATGTTCCGCACTGTGTAGAGGTCTCCTAGACGTACTCGACTAGTACTCCTTCCCTACTCCGACTTGTAACCCTGCCTCCCGGACTATATAAGGCGAGGCAGGGACCGATCTCAGGATCATCTCATCCAATCTCAACTCACGGCGCACTATTGCACCACCCTGTAATCGTGCCCTATCAATCCGTAGCTACGCAGGCATACAGACGTAGGGTATTACGCACCTCGCGGCCCGAACCTCGTCTAAATTGTGTGTCACGTGCCTCTTCCTTCGAGTTACCGATCTCGGCGAGTCACATTCATCTACTTCGGGTACTCCCCGTAGTAGGTTGCCGGTCCAAAACACCGACACCGGCGCGCCAGGTAGGGGCTCTCGCTCGAGATCACATGGCGAACTCGACGGCTTCCGTTCACATCAAGCCAACCGTCGCCTTCAACCGCGGCGACACCTTCGTCTTCGGCGCACGGGTCCGCACCGCGATGGCGCGGGTTCCTTCCCGGCGCCGCTTGATCATGCAACCCGACTCGAGGACGTGCCTCGCGACGCTTCCCGAAGTTGTCACGGCAAGCTCGCCCGCAAGTTCGGCGAAATTTCGCTCTCCAACCTCCACGCCGACTTCGAGCTCGAGTCCGACTCGAACCCGACGTCGCCATGGGCCATCGCATGCGAGCCGGCTCCTCAGCCATCGCAGGCGGCCCCCTCTCCACGCCAGCGCTCCGCGCGTGGCTCCCGCGTTCCCAGCCGGCCCGCACGGAGGCTTCTACACCACGCCGGGCCGGCAAGGAGCCCGTAACCGAGTACAACTCGGACTCCGACGCCGTCCCCAGCCGCGTCTCGGACTCCGGCCCCTCTCTCCCGGTTCTACTCGAACCCGGACTACGAGTTCGACTTCGGGTCGGACCCCCGAGGAGCCCGAGTCCGAAGACGACTCCTCTGAGCTTCCCTTGTCGGGGCCGGCCTGTGGGCTGGTTATAAGATCGACGCCAGCCGGAAGATACGTCTACTGGCCAGACCTCAGGCCCGCTGAGCTGACAAAGGGGGACTCACGCTACGTCGCCTACATCGACTCGCTACCGTTCCAGGAGGGAACACCGCTAGCCCAAGCCGACTCGAACACACCAACTGAGGTGGCACCTTCTGAGCCAAGCTTGGGCACGCCTGATCGTCAAGTCTTCATGGCTGCCGGCGACACCCCGGAACCTCGGTGCACCGGCCGCAGACAAGTACCTAGAGGACATCTCCGCAGACGAGCTGTCCGCTGATGCCCCTGCGGACGAGACCGACGCCAACAGGGACACCCGGCGCGAACGTAACGGAGAAGCGCAACGAACGACGCCGGCGGCTCGGAGACAACCTCCCCATCCGCAACCTTGCGAAGCTCTCGGCGCCGAGAGCGAGTTCACACCACTCCCGAGCAATGCCTCATGTCGATCACGCCGATCGCACGTCGAGCTCGGGGCATACGGCCGGGAGAAGTCATCGCCAAGCTCGCCGAAGAAGCCTACTTCATGCGGGTAGACAAGAGAGTCACCCAACCTCTCCCGGCCTAAGCCTCGCGACAACGAGGCTACTAGTCGCAAGTGTTGACCCCGGCCCTAACCGTACTCGGGGCGACATCCCCGCCTGAACCAAACCGTCGACGCTCCACCGCCGGCGGACCCTCACGACAAGACAACGCCAACCGAGAAGTCGTCCCCCACCGTGCCTCGGCCGGTGGTGGCGGCAACGACCCCGACGGCGGCGGCGGCGACGGCGGCGGCCTCCAACCACGGAGCCAACAAGAAAGCCGGGAGGCGGCGGCGGCCGCGGCGGCCGCGGCCACGCGCACGCCCACGCCTCCGCGCCTCTCACGGCGGGTACGATGCTCGCCGGAGAATCGACGAGTTGCGGCGAAGAAGTCGACGACCGCCGCCGAAGGCGACGGCTTCCCCGCCTTCTCACCCCGGCTTCGCAACCTCGCTCCTCCCCCGACAAGTTCAAGCCTTTGGGGATCACCAAATACGACGCGAAGCGAGATCCCATCCGGTGGCTCCGATGCTACGCTCTCTCCATCGAGAACGCTGGCGGCAACAGCGACACCAAGTGCCTCTACTTCCCCTTCTCGCTCGGACCAAGCCCCACTCACGTGGCTCGAGTCGCTGGACAAGCACTCAATCGACAAGTGGGACCCGGAAGGAGCAATCCACAAGCAACTTCGCGGGCGCCATGGGCCGTTCGGGTACTCGCATGGACCTCGCCATGATCAAGCAGGAACAAGGCGAGACCCTCCGCAAGTACATGCGCCGCTTCTTCGACAAGCGCGCTAGCATCGTGGACGTCACCGACAAGGAGGTCATCGACCTCTTCCAGACGGGCTCTACCATCGCCGCACCTTCGAAGACTTCGGCCGACGCCGCCCCAAGTCCATTCCCCACCTCAAGGACATGATCACGTCCTGGGCGGACGAAGAGGACAAGGCCAACGCCAAGTACGACGCCATCCGCGGCAAGTCCAAGCAGAACCAAGGTGGCGGCAGCAGCAGCAATCCAAACCAAGGCGGCCGCAACAACAACAACAACAACAACTTCTCGGGTCCCAACCGCAAGCGCAAGCCAGACAATACCGTCGCGGCTATCTAGCGCCCTCCGAAAGGGAACTCGAAGAAGAACTCCGGCGGGTTCAAAGACCTGCTGAAGGAGAAGTGCCCGTGGCACCCGAACGGCAATCACACCACCGAGCAGTGCTACCGGCTCGAGCATGCACTCAAGGATACGCCGAGCCACCGCACCCTCACGATCGAAGAACAAGAAGAAGGACGGCGACGACTTCCAAGAACCCGAGAAGACCGTCAACGTCCTCTTCGGCGGACTACCCCGGGCGGGGAGCGAAGGCTACTCGCCGTGAAGTGATGTCCATTGAACCGGCGGTTATGACCCCTCTCGTGTGGTCGGAGACACCCATCACCTTCTCCCGCGCGGACCAATGGACCAGCTTTCTCCGAACCAGGACGCTTCCCTCTCGTCCCGAAACCAACAAAGATGGCGGGCTCTAAGCTCAACAAGGTGCTCATCGACGGCGGAAGCGGGCTCAACGTCCTCTTCACCAAGACTCGAAGAAGATGAACCTTGACGTCACCCCCATGCTCGACAAGAGCAAGATGCCCTTCTACGGCATCGTCCCGGGCAACGCGGCTATCCCACTAGGCTCGGTGGTACCGCCGTCACCTTCGGGCGTCTCGCGACAACTACCGCACCGAGTACATCAAGTTCGAGGTCGCGGATATCGAGACTTCCTACCATGCCATCCTCGGCGGACCGCCATCGCCAAGTTCATGGCGGTGCCCCACTACACGTACTTGGTACTCAAAATGCCAAGTCCGGTACCGGCGTACTCTCCCTCCAAGGGGACTTGAAGATCTCTCACGACCGCGATACGCAGGCCGTGGTGATCGCTTCGACAAATCAAGTACCCACCCCAATGATGGAGGTCTACGCCGCGTCGAAGAAGCTTGCCACAAGCGAACTCGACATTCCGTAAAAGTCCGACAAACCGCCAACAAGCCTCGGCCACCCGAGGAGGTGCTCACCAAGTCGGTCGACCTCGGGACGGGCGACCCCACCAAGACTACCACCATCGGGGCCGGCCTCGACCCCAAATAGGAAGACGCGCTCATCGGCCTTCCTTCGGGCTAACCGCGACATCTTCGCGTGGAAGCCACGGACATGCCAGAGTGCCCGGGGAGCCGATCGAGCACCGCTCAACGTCGACCCAAAGGCCACCCCCAAGCGACAACACCTCCGAAGCTTCGCCGACGACGGACGGGACGCCATCAAGAAGGAACTCGCCAAGCTACTCGCCGGCTTCATCCGAGAAGTCTTCCATCCCGAGTGGCTCGCCAACCCCGTCCTCGTCCGCAAGAAGAACTCGAACGAGTGGAGGATGTGCGTCGACTACACCGACCTCAACAAGCATCGCCCCCAAGGACCCCTTCCGGGTTGCCGCGGATTGATCAAGTCATCGACTCCACGGCGGCCGCGACCTGCTCGCTTCCTCGATCGCTACTCCGGTACCACCGGATCGCAATCAAGGAGGAAGACCGAGAGAAGACCGCGTTCATCACCCCCGTTTGGCGCGTACGCTACACGACCATGTCTTTCGGGTTGAAGAACGCGCCGCGCCACCTACCAACGGGCCATCCGTGCACCGCTTCCAAGCGGCAACTCAACAAGAACGTCGAGGCCTACGTGGATGACGTGGTTGTCAAAACCGGGGACTCCGGCACCCTCATCGACGACCTTGAAGAGACCTTCGCATCGCTACGCGAGTACCGCCGGAAGCTCAACCCGAACAAGTGCGTCTTCGACGTACCTTCGGCAAACTACTCGGCTTCATCATCGCCCAACGTGGCATCGAAGCCAACCCCGAGAAGATCTCCGCCATCACCGACGCATGAAAGCTCCCACGAGCATCAAGGACGTCCGTAAGCCGACGGGGTGCATGGCGGCATTGAACGCATTCATCTCGAAGCTAGGAGAACGGGGCCTCCCCTTCTTCAAACTACTCAAGCACCACGAGAAGTTCGTGTGGACGAGCGAGAGGCGGACCAAGCCCTTGCCCAGCTCAAGGACTTCCCCGTCGAAGCCACCGGTCCTCACGGCTCCCTTCAAGGGCGAGCGCCCACTGCTCTACCTCGCCGCGACTACTCACGTGGTCGCATCGCCATCGTTGTCGAGCGGCGGGGAAGACGGCCACGCCTACCCGGCCCGGCCGCCCGGCCTACTTCGTCGCCGAGGTTCTATCGCAGTCCAAGGCTCGCTACCGGCCGTGCGTGCTTCCGTACGCTCTACTCATCACCTCGCGGAAGCTACGACACTACTTCCCGGGTGAGTACTCGGTCTCCGTCGTCACCGACTACCCGCTCGGCGACATCCCGAGGAACCCGGACGCCCACCGGAAGGATCTCCAAATGGGGCGTCGAGCTCGGCGCCCTCACCATCGACTTCAAGCCACGCACAACCATCAAGTCGCAAGCTCTGGGTCGACTTCATGGCGCAGTGGCGGGAGAACCGGCTACCTACTCCCACCGTGCGACCAGAGCATTGGGTGATGTACTTCGACGGCTCACTCAACCTCGAGGGCGCAGGCGCAGGGGTACTCCTGATCTCTCCAACGGGCGAACAACTCAAGTACGTCCTGCAGATCTTCTGGAAGGTCTCAAACAACGAAGCCGAGTACGAAGTCCTCCTACACGGGCTCCGCCTAGCGGCTTCACTTGGCATCAAGCGGCTACTAGTCTACGGCGACTCCGCAGTGGTCATCAACCAAGTCAACAAGTCCTGGGACCGCAACAAGGAGAACATGGACGCCATCGCCTAGAAGTCCGCAAGCTCGAGAACAAATTCTATGGTCTCGAGTTCCACCACATCGTTCGCGACAACAACGTTGCGGCCGGACGTCCTTTCGAAGCCTCGGATCCACCCGCGCCCAAGTACCGCGCGGCGTCTTCGTCCATGAGCTTCACGCGCCATCCATCCCGGAGCCGCGCCGCCGACCACCGTCCCGCCTAACCAACCACCGGGGGCAGAGGTCATGATGATCGACGTGGATCGGAGGCAACCCTTCATCGACTACCTCGGCCGAGCGGAAGGTCCCCTCCGACAAAAACGCGCAGCGAACAACTCGTCCGCCGCGCCAAGTCTTACGTCCTCGTCGGCGACAAACTCTACAAGCGAGGCGCATCTTCTCGGGAGTACTTATGAAATGCGTTCCTCGCGAAGAAGGCAAGGACATCTTGGAGGAGATCCACAAGGGTGTCTGCGGCAACCACGCGTCCTCCCGCACGCTGGTCAGCAAGGCCTTCCGGCGAGCCTTCTACTGGCCCACAGCCCTGGGCGATGCCGAAGAACTCGTCAGGAGGTGCCAAGGATGTCAGTTCTTCGCCAAGCAGCAACACGTCCCTGCATACAAGTTGGTCACCATACCACCAACCTGGCCTTTTGCCTGCTGGGGGCTCGACATGATTGGGCCACTACCAATCGCGCCGGGGAGGATTCAACGGGCATACCGGTGGCTATCGACAAGTTCACCAAGTGGATCGAGGTCAAGCCGGTCACATGTCCCAAGGTCGACGAGTACTCGACTTCCGGATGAACTCGTACACCGCTACGGGCTACCCCACCGCATCATCACGGACACCGGGGTCCAACTTCAACAACCACCGCTTCCGGGAGTACCGCGAGAACAGCGGAATCGACGTCAGATACGTCTCCGTCGCCCATCCACGGGCCAACGGACAAGTCGAGCGCGCCAACGGGATGGTGCTCGACGCCCTCAAGAAGCGGCTACACGACGCTCGCTAATTCAAAAGGGGGCAAGTGGATCAAGGAACTACCCAATGCACTCGGGGGCCGCGGACTCAACCATCCAAGCCAACGGGGCAATCCCCCTACTTCTGGTCTACGGCTCCGAAGCCATCCTCCCCGCGGATGTCATATGGAACTCGCCGGCAGTGGAGCACTACGACGAAGGCGTCTCGTGAACGACGGACGAGTTGACATCGACGGCCCTCGAAGAAGCTCGCCGTGCCGCCCTAGTCCAATCGGCAAGGTACCCGGAGGGTATCCGACGCTACCACGATCGCAACGTCAAGGAACGCTCCTTCAACGTTGGAGATCTTGTCCTCCGCCGTATCCGAACACGGAAGGACTTCACAAACTCGGCTCCCCTCGGGAAGGGCCCTTCACCGTGGCTAAGGTGACCAGGGCCGGGGCTCCTACCGCCTCCAAACACTTGAAGGCGAAGAAGTCAACAACTCGTGGAACGTCGACCAGCTCGTCGATTCTACGCCTAGTCTACTCGACTACTCCGGGGTTCAAGTCTACACGATCGCATCAACACCCCTTGCCGCATGCGACCCTCCGGTCCCGGCTTCAAGTCTCCGGACTACTCTCCTCCGAGTCCCGGCCGGTGCGGCTACCTACGGACACGGGCCGCAACGAGCGTCAAGGACTCTAGCGGTGGTCTACCAAGAAGACCACACCCCAAAGATCCGGCCGCGCGGCTACTTACGGACTGCGATCCGACCTATACGGCTACCTACGGATCACTCACTGTAAGCGGCTACCCGCTCCAGTACTACTCAGCTGTAAGCGGCCTCCGGGTCCAGGCGACTACTTGTAACTACGGCCCTGGCCACCCAGGTGTACTTCTTCATAATAAAGTTTGATTGTTCATCAACTTCTTTACTGTCTACTCCCTGCGACGGGACTACTAAGCCGAGTACTACTACTCGCACCTACTCCACGATGGGCGCTCCGCACTCTGAGATCGCGGTTACGAGTACTCATTGATGGAACTTCACATTTCATTGATATATGAGATAGTTCATTACAACTGTTTCCTATACAACCATGGCTACTAGCTATCTATGCAGGGCTACTGGAGATTCAACTTATCGGCTACTCGCTCCGCGATGGAAGCCATCCGCTCCCGCCAACTCCGCATACCGCTCGTCCGAGCCGGTTGGCGGCTACTCCGCCAGCGACTACCTCCACCGGGGCCTTCGGGAAGTACGACTTCATGAAGGCCAGCACCCGCTTCGGGATCGACCTGGCCATGTGCTTGACGTAGGCGGCCAGCCGGCTTGGCGCCTCACGAAGTCGATCCGCCAACGGAGCGATCTTGGGGCCGCCCGGGTGCGGCACCAGGAGCCTCGCGATCGGGAGGGCAGCCTCTTCAAGGTCCTTCAGCTGGGCCCGGAGCGCCTCGCAGTCTTCGTTCAACTTCTGCAAAGATTTGTAGCAGTTGACGAGATCCCGTCGATGCAATTCTCAACTCCATGTGCTTCTCGCACTCGACGGCCAGCCTCCTTGTAGTCGAGTTCAAGTACCCTGGCGGGCTTCTTGCTCCCGGTAGAAGAGATTCTTCATGCTGATCTCCGAGCCCTTCGGCCGCTCCACACGGCCTTCGAGTTCTCGCAATACGGAACACAACAAACGGGTCAGAGCTTGATGACTCCCAACAAGTACCCGACAAGTCAAGAGACATACCTTTATTCTTGTTGCGGAGGCCTTTGTTCTTCCGCACCAGCTCGTCGCTCTTCGCCTGCAAGTCCATCACATCGTTGTGGTACTTGGCGAAGGTGGCGTCAAGCTTCGACTGCATGGCGGCTGCGTGTTTCCTCGACTTCATGAGCTGCTCCTCCAAGGCTTCAGCTCGCAGCACCGTGTCCCCATAGCCTTGCAGCAGATTGGACTTCTCGCGGGACCGCTCCGCGACGTCCTGCAGAAGACAAGTTCAAGTCAAGCAGAGTACTCAACGAAAGGATTGACTACTCGGGAGGCAACGGCTACGTACCTTCATCCACTGTTCGGCTCGTCGCATCGCCTCCAGATGCTGCGCCAACACCGCCGGCTCGACGAGATCGTCGGCAAGCAGCTCAATCCCTCCACGGCTACTCGACGTAGCCTCGTCCATTGGCGCCGAGCGGATAGGCTCCGCGTCTTGGATCTCGGGAGACCGGATCGCCACCTCCAGGGCAACCCCTGGCGACGTGGCAGCCGCCTCCTCTTCGGCGGACTTCTCGACGGTTTCTCCCACGGGCTCAGGGGCTCCTACCGCAGCCTCCGGGGCCTCTGGTGTCAACTCTTGCACGGGCACCCCTGCAGGGATGTCACCCCCTTCGCGCCTCGTCACCAAGGAACACGCGCATCAGCATTCTCGACTACTCTTTTTGGGCTCTACAGCTTCAGGAAGAGTACTCACCTTCGACCATGACCGCCTGCGCGCGGCGCCGCTCCGGCGCACCGGGGGGCTCGGTCGTGGCTTGGGCTTACGGAGCGGGTTCCTCGACGGGCGGCGCGGCGCGCCACGCCGGCTGCCGTGGGCTCCTCTCCGTCCCAGCTCAAATCCGTGGATTTTCTGCACAAGTGTCCACAGAGGGTCGTCAGACGAAAACGACTACTACAATGAGTACTACTCATGAAGGCGTGGTACTTACAAGTTCGGCCAGGACGATAGTCACGGCCGGCGCCACCGAGGATGCGGCGATGTCAACCGGGTCCACCCTCGGCGGGCGTCTCTTCTTGCGCCTCCTCGACTACCGCCTCCTCTCCCGGTGGCGGCGGCGTGCGGGACGTCGCGCTCCTGCGGCTTCCACTTCCTCGGCGGCGGCGGTCGCGGGTACTCGCTCCCCTTCGGGGCGAGGGGGCGGCGCTCCGAGCCGCGCCGGGAAGTTCTTCGACGAGTGGGAGCCGGACTTCGGCTTCCCGGCCGGTTCCCCCACCGCGGGCCACACGCCCTCATCGCCCTCCTCCACGGGCTCCGCCGGCGGCCTCTCCGCACACGGGGGATAACTACTCGTCGGCACCGTACTTGATCACTGGGTACCCGACTACTCGCTCAAGACGACTTACCTGCGGAGGCGTGGCCTGCGAGACCTTCATCTTCTTGGCTACCCGCTTCTTGGCGGGGTTGCGCGGCTTCCTCGGCGGCGCGGCAAGGCTAGCCTCCGGGCTAGCGGAGGGTCTTGGATGAGAGGCACATGGAGGCAAGCCGGACGGCTAAACCTCGACCGCGGCCCGGAAGCGGTCTGCCGCCGTCTCCTCGTCTTCTTCGTCGTCGGAGGTATCCTCCACGACGACGGGATCGTCGTCGTCTCCGACTACTCGGCGCTCCTTCACCTTCTCCACCGCTGGAATCTCAATTCCGCTCGGTGGTGGCCGCGGCTCGAGAGACAAACCGCTTCACATCATCCTCGCGCAACAGACATAAAAGCGTCGGCAACTCGCTACAAGCGTCTACTACTCGACGAGGGGGGGTACGGCTACTTACCTCGTTGGGCGGGCGCGCGGCGGAGAACTCCTCGACAGGCACGCCGTGTACTCCGCATGTCCTTGAAGATCCTCGACAACCTCTCGACGATGTCGTTGTTTTCAATTTCGCCCCCGGCATCCGCGACGTGTCGTCGTCGCCGGTGTACTCGAAGCCCATCGTATCCCGCGCCGACGGCGGCCGGATGCGGCGCTTCATGAAAGCGAAGGCCACATGTTCGGCCCTCGGTCCCGCATCCCGCGGGGTCTTGATGCGTGCCGGCAATTCGGGAGCCGGATCCCCTCTTGCATGGTGGGTTCCGTGTTCCACCACTCTTGGTGCTTGGGGCCGCCGTCCGCTCGGCTTCGGCGGCTCGGGATGGTGGTTCGTGGTGTAGAACCACCTCGTTTTCCAATCCGTGTTGGAGTCCATGAGCTTGTACGCCGGTGCGCTCGGCGGCATCCTCCCTCAACCGGATCCCGGCCCCCCGACTACTGCGGGGTTGGAGGCGGCGGGGCCGGCGGCTTCACGCGGAAGAATTTCGGAAGAGAATCCAATGCGGCTTGATTCCCAAGAATGCTTCGCGAGAAATGGACGAAGACGGAAGTGTGGAAGATTCCGTTGGGGTTCAAGTTGAGGTACTCGATGCCATAGTACCTGAGAAGCCCCTTGAAGAAATCGCTCGCTGGGAGCGCAAGCCCGCGCTCCACGAAGCGCGAGAACATCGGGATCTCGTCTTTCGCCTTCTCCATCGGATAGGGATCTCCGGCGGCGGATCTCCACATATCGATCTCCTTCTCCCTGATGAACCCGCTGTTCAACAGGGTCAGCAAGTCTTCGGTCTTCACCTTTGATTTCTTCCACTCGCGGCTTGGGTCAGCGCGCGGTGGAGATGTGGGCGCGCCGCTCCGGTGCCGGCCGCGGCAGCCTCTGCATGGCTCCTCTTCTTCCCGCCGGCCTTCGACGTCTTCGACGGGGACGGCTTCATCCCTCCAAGAACAGGGGGAGTCTTCACTCGCATCCGCTCGGGGGCTACCCTACGGCTTTCGGGTGGCGATGCGGCGGGATCTCTTGCGGCGGCGGTGCTTGTTGGAGTGGATCTACTTCAAGATTCAAGTGGCGAATGACCGCGGCTCACTTGGGTGAAAAACCCTAAGGGTTTCGGCTTGAATTTATAAGCCAAAATCGCCTCCGTAACGGGCGGCGGATAAGTCCGCGCGTGGGCGACTCGGCGGGCCGCGCGTGACTCTTCGTATTCTACTAGTCGACGCGCCTCACCTCGGGGGCTCGGCTACTTCTACTCGACTACCTGGGACGCGGCTAGTCTCAAAAGCATCTCAGGACACATTCTCCAAGAAGACCCTTCAATTCGAGAGGAAGTACTCGACTCAAGGCTCGGGGGCTCCGTGCCGCGTGTCCTTCGGTTTTTTCTCTCCGGATTTTTCGGGATTCTCTCGCCAAGACACCTCGGGTAGATCCTCAGCCAGAGCCCGCGGCTCGAGGCTCGGGGGCTACTCCACGTGGATTGCGGTTCTGCAAATTGCATCTTCTTGACGGCTCCGGCTTCAAGACAAGGCAGGCATTTTTGAAGACCTTCGAAGGCAGATTTCAAGGACGCTTGGGACTACTCGAGGAGACTTCAAGATCGCTCAAACATCAGCTGGAGTACATTCCAGCCTCGGGATGCTTCGACTACTCTTGAGGACTTTTGACTTGTAGTACTCAGGGACGCTTGAGGACTACTTGTTAAGGCCTTCAAGACTACTTGAAGCTATCCTTCTCGACTACAAAGTACTCGGGGGCTTGTCGTATGGACCTCCCCGGGCCCACCGCCTCGGTGGGTACCGGGACCGACTACTCGGTGGGCCCCCGGGACTACCGGCTTGCGCTACACGGTACACGAAGGCGTGGAGCACAAGGACAACACGGGGAGTAGTACTCGGTTAGGACTCGTACATGTTCCGCACTGTGTAGAGGTCTCCTAGACGTACTCGACTAGTACTCCTTCCCTACTCCGACTTGTAACCCTGCCTCCCGGACTATATAAGGCGAGGCAGGGACCGATCTCAGGATCATCTCATCCAATCTCAACTCACGGCACACTATTGCACCACCCTGTAATCGTGCCCTATCAATCCAGAGCTACGCAACATACAGGACGTAGGGTATTACGCACCTCGCGGCCCGAACCTGTCTAAATTGTGTGCCACGTGCCTCTTCCTTCGAGTTACCGATCTCGGCGAGTCACATTCATCTACTTCGGGTACTCCCCGTAGTAGGTTGCCGGTCCAAAACACCGACAAGTAGAGGCTATCATATATCTATACTGTAGTGGATATCCTACAACGTTCCGAAAGGAAGAACTGTCGTTTACTGGAGCTTCTTCTTTGTTGAGAGTTAGAAAAGCCCTTTCGGGATAACTGAAATTACAAAGTAAGGTGAATGAGAGTTTTTGCTAAGGAGTGAAAAACAACGAGAAATAAGATCAATTTCGGGAAACGCTTATGCGCTAAATCTTTTTGAAAGAAAGAAAAGAAGCAAAAGAAAAGAAAGAAAAAGCCCTATCGGGAGAACTAACTAAAAGACAAGGGCAACAAGGGGAAACAGAGCAAAAGAAAATCTAAATAAAGAATACCAGAAAGATGAAGAAAAAAGACCCGCCAAAGATTCATTCTTGCAACTTATAACCGCAAATGCGCCTTGAAGGATATAGGAAAGCCCTTTGCTATGACTAGCTGGAAGATTTATCTTGGTCAACTCCGTCCTCAACGCACTGCCTCTATACTTCATGCAAGCCTTACCATTATCCCACGGGGTATAGAGACAAATTGAGAAAACACATAATCACTGCTTACTATAGTCAGCCTTCCTTACATCTGAGAAAGACAGCCTGGGTGGTACACTCACTATATCTAAGTCGGTTCCCCGGGAAGAAAGCTTTTGTAAGGAGAAGAAAGCGGCGAAGAAAGCTAGCGATCGGAAGCCGTAAGCGTGGTTCTTCAACCGCTCCACCCTCGATGTGATAAAGTTCCCCCCTTCTCTCGATAAAGAAAGAGCACTGGTCCACGGATAAGCTAATATTCTTAAACCAAGCTTCCCCCTTTGTTCGGGTACTCCTTTTAGGTGAGAGGCAGGCGCGAGGCTAGGCAAAAAGAGCTCTCTATGACCTCGCCGAACTGCACTTCGCGGCACGGCCAAAAAAAGAAAGAGCTTCGCTCGGTTGGCCCTCCTAGGCTTCCGCCTACTTTCTCTTCTCTTAAGTCTACAACAAGTGGGAGAGGCAGGATTCGAACCTACGTAGAAAACCTTCAAGCCAGCCTAGCCCTACGCCTAGATTGATATTCACAAGAACAATAAGTTGAGAGGAGGAGCAATAAAACTGGACGAAAGCAGTGGGAAGAAAGCGATGCCCGGGCGACGGTAGTACGAAAAGCTCGACTCCTTTGGAGAAAGGAGTGCGAATATTTCCAACGGGTCGATTTATAGGAGTGTACTTTAGCGAAGAGTTAAAGTATGCTAAATCAATTGGTTCTACAGTGACTCCTTTAAGGGGACCCCTGACTTACGCGATAGAATCTATCTTAAAAAACTAGCATTCAGGATTCAAGCATTCCTAGTCTACAGCTTTGTAATTTCCTTCCCTAGCTTAGCGAAGCATGAGCGGGCACTCCGAAGTAAAGGCCAAACACTTCGGCCTAAGGGGAATGAGCAACAAAATGACAAGATCGCATTACTTAGAACAACTAGGAAAGTAAGATAAGCAAGAATATAAAAATATTCGGAATAGCAGAATAAGAAATGAAGAAAAGGGAACCTAATGCTTTCCCTTTGTCTTTTGAACTCATCTTTGTTCTTCTAAAATAAGGAATGAATGGAGTTAGGAGAAAGGGTTGAGCTAGAAAGGCGGGAAACTTTTTATGAATATAAGAAGCATCTTCCCAAAGTCACCCGAAAAACCAGAAGCAAGACTCCTAATAGATAAAACAACTAAACCAGTGTGGGTTGGGATATTTACTGGAAGCTATGCTAATGAGGCGACTGACCGATGCCATTCTTGAGTTGTGGAAGCTGACTCCAAACAAATACCCTCCTGGTCTGCAGCATCTTGATGAAACCTTTGATTCAAAGAACTGCGCTTAGCCCCCCTCATGAAACGGCTCTGCTGCAATGGATGACAGAGGGTCCGTAGTACCCGAAGGCCGGAGGTCACTTTTCCCGATCCACCCCGAAGGTTTTTCCCTCTCTCGCCCCATCATCGTACCCAGTCCTGCTCCAACCAAATTACCTCCTGAGGGTATTAGCCGTTTTTGACCTACTGCTTGAGGCATTCGGGAAGCGACTAGTCGGTCGCTGGGGTACGTGAGTTATAGCACACAATTTTTAGCACTCGGGTCAATTTTTTTGCAACCTCCCAAATGTGCACAGACTCCTTATAGAAGACATTTGGGAGATTTTACATTTATTTTTGGACCGTAGGGTACAAGTTTCGAGCCTTTTCGACCCGCTTAGTTACCTTTGCAACCGGGAATTACTTGCCTAAACGGATGCCAACATGATGCGTTTCGTCACTGTGACGGTCCCTCCTCCATGTACCGACCATAATTTAATGCATAACAGCACTAGGGGTATGTCTCCGGGCCAGAAGGGTTTGCAAGTGCGTTTTCGCGAAAACGTCCGTTTTGGGCCATTTTCCTGAGTTATAGCACATGATTTTCAGCACTGGGGTCAATTATTTTTGCAACATCCCGGATGTGCACAGACTCCTTGTAGAAGACATTTGGCAAGGTTTTACATTGATTTTGGACCGTAGGTACAAGTTTCGGGCCTTTTTCGGCTAGTTTAGGTGCCTTTGCAACCGGGAATTACTTGCCCAAACAGATGCCAAAATGATGCATTTTGTCACTCTGATGGTCCCTCCAAGTACCGACCAAAGTTTACCGCATAATAGCTCCAAGGGTATGTCTCAAGGCCAGAAGGGTTTGCAGGTGCGTTTTCGCGAAAACGTCCATTTCAAGCCATTTTCGTGGGTTATAGCACACGATTTTCAGCATCCGGTTCAATTTTTTTGCAACCTCCCTAATGTGCACATACTCCTTGTAGAAGACATTTGGTGAGGTTTTACATTGATTTTTGGACCGTAGTGTACAAGTTTCGGGCCTTTTCAGCCCGTTTAGTTGCCTTTGCAACCCGGAATTATCATACTTAGATCCACACGTGGGCCCCACATCGAGAGTCGGACCCTAAAACTAAAAACTTGCGTTCACACCTTAAAATCTCAACAAATTTGACTGAAATTTGATGAAAATGTCTTAAAATGTCTGTCCGCTACTTTGTGCAAATTATCATAACTAGATCCACACGCGAGCCCCAGTCGACAGCCGGACCGTAAAACTAAAAGCTCGTTCACACGCTTTGGGCCAATTTTAGGCACCCGGGACAAATTTTTGGAACCGCTAAACCCGATGGTTTTCCTAAAACTCATGTTGTTGGCTTTCCCAAATGTCTAGAAGCGCTGCAATCGGAGCGATAAAATTCAAATGACATCCTTATGTTTCAGGTCGTTTTCGTGTGCTATACCACACACTTTGGGCCAATTTAAGGCACCTGGGACAATTTTCGGGAAACACTAAACCCGATGGGTTTCCTAAAACTCATTTTGGTGGCATTCTGAAATGTCAAGAAGCGCTGCAATCGGAACTACGGAATTCAAATGACATCCCTACGTTTCGGGTCGTTTTCATGGGCTATAACACACACTTCAGACCAATTTTAGGCTCCCAAGCAAATTTTTGGGAATCGCTAAACCCGATTCTTTTTGTAAATCTCATGTCGCCGACATTCTGAAATGTCCAGAAGCGCTGCAATTGGAGCTACGGAATTCAAATGACGGCCCTTCGTTTCGGGCCATTTTCGTGCGCTATAGCACACGCTTCGGGTCAATTTTCTGGAACCCATAAACCTGATGGTTTTCGTAAAACTCATGTAGTTGGCGTTCTGAAATGTCCAGAAGCACTGCAATCGGAGCAACGGAATTCAAATGACGTCCCTACGTTTTGGGTCATTTTCATGGGCTATATAGCACACGCTTCGGGCCAATCTTAGGCATCTGGGCCAATTTTCTGAAACTGTTAAACCCGATGGTTTTCATAAAACTCATTTCGCTAGAGTTCCGAAATGTCCAGAAGCGCTGCAATCGGAGCTAAGGAATTCAAATGATGTCCCTACGTTTCGGGTCGTTGTCGTGGGCTATAGCACACGCTTCGGGCCAATTTTAGACACCTGCACACAAAAAGACCTGAAACATGTACCCTGCATTCCAAAAATCAATGGAAACTTCGTAAAATATCTTCTTTAAGGAGTATGTGCACATCAGGGATGTTGCAAAAAAAATTGACCCGAGTGCTGAAAATTGTGTGATATAACCCACGAAAATGGCCCGAAACTGACGTTTTCGCGAAACGCACCTGCAAACTCTTCTGGCCAGGAGACATACCCCTGGTGCTGTTATGCATTAAACTATGGTTGGTACGTGGAGGAGGGACCGTCAGAGTGATGAAATGCATCATTCTGGCTTCCATTTGGGAAAGTAATTCTCGGTTCCAATGGCAAGTAAGCAGGCCGAAAAGGCCCGAAACTTGTACCCTTTGGTCCAAACATAAATGTAAAACCTCACCAAATGTCATCTACAAGGAGCCTGTGCACATCCGGGAGGTTGCAAAAAAATTGACCCGAGTGCTGAAAATCGTGTGCTATAACCAACGAAAATGGCCTGAAACGGACGTTTTCGCGAAAATGCGCCTGCAAATCCTTCTGGCCCGGAGACATACTCCTGGTGCTGTTATGGATTAAACTATGGTCGGTACGTGGAGGAGGGACCATCAGAGTGATGAAATGCATCGTTCTGGTTTCCGTTTGGGCAAGTAATTCTCGGTTCCAAGTGCACCTAAACGGGCCAAAAAAGACCCGAAATGTGTACCCTAGGGTCAAAACTCAATGGTAACCTCGTAAAATATCTTGTATAAGGAGTCTGTGCACATCCGGGATGTTGAAAAAAATTGACCTGAGTGCTGAAAATCGTGTGCTATAACCCACGAAAATGGCCCGAAACTGACGTTTTCGCGAAAACACACCTACAAATCCTTCTGGCTAGGAGACATACCCCTAGTGCTGTTATGCATTAAACTATGGTTGGTACGTGGAGGAGGGACTGTCAGAATGACGAAATGCGTCATTCTGGCTTCCGTTTGCGAAAGTAATTCTTTGTTCCAATGGCACCTAAACGGGCCGAAAAAGCCCAAAACGTATAACCTATGGTCCAAAAATAAATGAAAACCTCGCTAAATGTCTTTTAGAAGGATTCTGTGCACATCCAGGATGTTGAAAAAATTGACCCGAGTGCTGAAAATCGTGTGCTATAACCCACACAAATGGCCCGAAATGGACGTTTTCGCGAAAGCGCACCTGCAAACCTTTCTGGCCTGGAGACATACCCCTGCTGCTGCTATGCATTAAACTGTGGCGGTACATGGAGGAGGGACCGTAAGAGAGACGAAATATACCATTCTGGCTTCCGTTTGGGAAGTAATTCTCGATTCCAAAGGCACCTTAACAGGCTGAAAACACCCAAAGCCTGTACCCTACGGTCCAAAAAATAATGAAAACTCACCAAATGTGTTCTACAATGAGTATGTTCACATCCGGGATGTTGCAAAAAAATTGACCCGAGTACCGAAAATCGTGTGCTACCCACGAAAATGGCCCGAAACGGACGTTTTCGCGAAAACGCACAAGCAAACCCATCTGGCCCGGAGACATACCCCTGGTGCTATTATGGATTAAACTATGGTCTATACGTGGAGGAGGGACCGTCAGAGTGATGAAATGCATCATTTTGGCTTCCGTCTGGGAAAGTAATTCTCGGTTCCAAAGGCACCTAAACGGGTCGAAAAAGACCCGAAACGTGTACCCTACGGTCCAAAAGTCAATGAAAACCTCGCCAAATGTCTTCTATAAGGAGTCTATGCACATCCGGGATGTTGCAAAAAATTGACCCGAGTGCTGAAAATCATGTGCTATAACCCATGAAAATGGTCCAAAACGGACGTTTACGTGAAAACGCACATGCAAACCCTTCTGGCCCAGAGACATACCCTTGGTGTTGTTATGCATTAAACTATGGTCGGTACTTGGAGGAGGGACCATCAGAGTCTCGAAATACATCATTCTGGCTTCTGTTTGGCAAGTAATTCTCGGTTGCAAAGACACATAAATGGGCCAAAAAACCTGAAACTTGTACCCTGCCTTCCAAAAATCATTAGGAACCTCACAAAATGTCTTCTATAAGGAGTCTGTGCACATCCAGGATGTTGCAAAAAAAGCGTGTGCTATAACCCACAAAAATGGCCCGAAACAGTTGTTTTCGCGAAAACGCACCCGCAAACCCTTCTGGCTAGGAGACATACCCCTGGTGATGTTATGCATTAAACTATGGTTGGTACGTGGAGGAGGGACCGTCAGAGTGACGAAATGCATCATTCTGGCTACCGTTTGGGAAAGTAATTCTCGGTTCCAATGGCACCTAAACGGGCAGAAAAAAGCCCAAAACGTGTACCCTACAGTCCAAAAATCAATGAAAACCTCACCAAAGGTCTTTTAGAAGGAGTTTGTGCACAACCAGGATGTTGCAAAAAATGGTCACGAGTGTTGAAAATCGTGTGCTATAACCCAAGAAAATGGCCCGAAATGGACATTTTCGCGAAAACGCACCTACAAACCCTTCTGGTCTGGAGGCTACCCCTGGTGCTGTTATGCATTAAACTGTTGTCGCTACATGGAGGAGGGACCGCCAGAGTGACGAAATGTACCATTCTGGCTACTGTTTGGGAAGTAATTCTCGATTCCAAAGGCACCTAAACAGGCTGAAAAAGACCCAAAACGTGCACCCTACGGTCCAAAATATAATGAAAACCTCACCAAATGTGTTCTACAAGGAGTATGTGCACATCCAGGATGTTGCAAAAAAATTGACTCGAGTGCTGAATATCATGTGCTATAACCCACGAAAATGGGCTGAAACGGACGTTTTCGCGAAAACGCACCTGCAAACCCTTCTGGCCTGGAGACTACCCCTGGTGCTGTTATGCATTAAAATGTTGTCGGTACATGGAGGAGGGACCGTCAGAGTGACGAAATGTACCATTCTGGCTTCCGTTTGGGAAGTAGTTCTCGATTCCAAAGGCACCTAAACAGGCCGAAAAAGACCCAAAACTTATACCCTACGGTCCAAAAAATAATGAAAAACTCACCAAATGTGTTCTACAAGGAGTATGTGCACATCCGGGATGTTGAAAAAATTGACCCGAGTGCTGAAAATCGTGTGCTATAGCACACGGTTTTCGGCACCCAGGCCAATTTTTTGGAAACCTCTCAGATAGTCACAGAATACTTGTAGATGACATTTTATGAGGTTTCGATTGATTTTTGGACCATAGGGTCCATGTTCCAGGCCTTTTACGGGTCATTTCGTTACCTTTCCTAGCAGAAAATTACTTGCTCAAACGGAAGCCAGAATGACACATTTCGTCACTCGAATGGTCCCTTCTCCACGTACCGACCATAGTTTAAGGCATAGCACCACGAGGGTAGGTCTCCAGGCCAGAAGGGTTCGAATTTTATTTTTTCGCGAAAACGTCCGTTTCGGGCGATTTTCGTGAGCTATAGCACACATTTTCGGCACCCGGGCCAATTTTTTCGAAACCTCGCCGATTGTCACAAAATCCTTATAGATGACATTTTATAAGGTTTCGATTGATTTTTGGACCATAGGGTCCACTTTCCAGGCCTTTTACGGGTCATTTCGTTACCTTTCCTAGCAGAAAATTACTTGCTCAAATGGAAGCCAGAATGGCACATTTCGTCACTCGAACGGTCTCTTCTCCATGTACCGACCATAGTTTAATGCATATCACCACCAGGGTAGGTCTCCGGGCCAGATGGGTTTGAATTTTATTTTTTTGCGAAAACGTCCGTTTCGGGCGATTTTCGTGAGCTATAACACACGTTTTTCGGCACCTGGGCCAATTTTTTGGAAACCTCTCGGATTGTCACAAAATCCTTGTAGATGACATTTTATGAGGTTTCGATTGATTTTGGACCATAGGTTCCACGTTCCAGGCCTTTTACGAGTCATTTCGTTACCTTTCCTAGCAGAAAATTACTTGCTCAAACGGAAGCCAGAATGACACATTTCGTCACTCGAACGGTCCCTTCTCCACGTACGGACCATAGTTTAAGGCATAGCACCACCAGGGTAGGTCTCCGGGCCAGACGGGTTCGAATTTTATTTTTTCGCGAAAACGTCTGTTTCAGGCGATTTTCGTGCGGTTTTCGGCACCCGGGCCAATTTTTTGGAAACCTCTCGGATTGTCACAAAATACTTGTAGATGACATTTTATGAGGTTTCGATTGATTTTTGGACCATAGGGTCCACGTTCAGGCCTTTTACGGGTCATTTCGTTACCTTCCCTAGCAGAAAATTACTTGCTCAAACGGAAGCCAGAATGACACATTTCGTCACTCTAACGGTCCCTTCTCCACGTACCGACCATAATTTAAGCCATAGCACCACCAGGGTAGGTCTCCGGGCCAGACGGGTTCGAATTTTATTTTTTCGCGAAAACGTCCGTTTCGGGCGATTTTCGTGAGCTATAGCACACAGTTTTCGGCACCCGGGCCAATTTTTTGGAAACCTCCCGGATTGTCACAAAATACTTATAGATGACATTTTATGAGGTTTCTATTGAATTTTGGACCATAGTGTCCACGTTCCAGGCCTTTTACGGGTCATTTCGTTACCTTTCCTAGCAGAAAATTACTTGCTCAAACGGAAGCCAGGATGATACATTTCGTCACTCGAACGGTCCCTTCTACACGTACCGACCATAGTTTAAGGCATAGCACCACCAGGGTAGGTCTCCGGGCCAGACGGGTTTGAATTTTATTTTTTCGCGAAAACGTCCGTTTCGGGCGATTTTCGTGAGCTATAGCACACGGTTTTCGGCACCCGGGCCAATTTTTTGGAAACCTCTCGGATTGTCACAAAATACTTGTAGATGACATTTTATGAGGTTTCGATTGATTTTTGGACCATAGGGTCCACGTTCCAGGCCTTTTATGGGTCATTTCGTTACCTTTCCTAGAAGAAAATTACTTGCTCAAACGGAAGCCAGAATGACACATTTCGTCACTCGAACGGTCCTTTCTCCACGTACTGACCATAGTTTAAGGCATAGCACCACCAGGGTAGGTCACCGGGCCAGACGGGTTCGAATTTTATTTTTTCGCGAAAACGTCCGTTTCGGGCGATTTTCGTGAGCTATAGCAACGGTTTTCGGCACCCGGGCCAATATTTTGGAAACCTCCCGGATTGTCACAAAATCCTTATAGATGACATTTTATGAGGTTTCGATTGATGTTTGGACCATAGGGTTCACGTTCCGGTCTTTTACGGGTCATTTCGTTACCTTTCCTAGCAGAAAATTACTTGCTCAAATGGAAGCTCGAATGACACATTTCGTCACTCTAACGGTCCCTTCTCCACGTACCGACCATAGTTTAAGTCATACACCGCCAGGGTAGGTCTCCGGGCCAGACGGGTTCGAATTTTATTTTTTCGCGAAAACGTTCGTTTCGGGCGATTTTCGTGAGCTATAGCACACAGTTTTCGGCACCTGGGCCAATTTTTTGGAAACCTCCCGGATTTTCACAAAATACTTGTAGATGACATTTTATGAGGTTTCGATTGATTTTTGGACCATAGTGTCCATGTTCCAGGCCTTTTACGGGTCATTTCGTTACCTTTCCTAGCAGAAAATTACTTGCTCAAACGGAAGCCAGAATGACACATTTCGTCACTCGAACGGTCCCTTCTCCACGTACCGACCATAGTTTAAGGCATAGCTCCATCAGGGTAGGTCTCCGGGCCAGATAGGTTTGAATTTTATTTTTTCGCGAAAACGACCGTTTCGGGCGATTTTCATGAGCTATAGCTCACGGTTTTCGGCACCCGGGCCAATTTTTTAGAAACCTCCCGGATTGTCACAAAATCCTTATAGATGACATTTTATGAGGTTTCGATTTATTTTTGGACCATATGGTCCACGTTCCAGGACTTTTACTGGTCATTTCGTTACCTTTCCTAACAGAAAATTACTTGCTCAAACGGAAGCCAGAATGACACATTTCTTCACTCTAACGGTCCCTTCTCCACGTACCGACCATAGTTTAGGCATAGCACCACTAAGGTAGGTCTCCGGGCCAGACGAGTTCGAATTTTATTTTTTCGCGAAAACGTCCGTTTCGGGCGATTTTCGTGAGCTATAGCACAAGGTTTTCGGCACCCAGGACAATTTTTTGGAAACCTCTCAGATAGTAACAAAAAACTTGTAGATGACATTTTATGAGGTTTCGATTGATTTTTGGACCATAGGGGCCACGTTGCAGGCCTTTTACGGGTCATTTCGTTACCTTTCGTAGCAGAAAATTACTTGCTCAAACGGAAGCAAGAATGACACATTTCGTCACTCGAATGGTGCCTTCTCCACGTACTGACCATAGTTTAAGGCATAGCACCACCAGGGAGGTCTCCAGGCCAGAAGGGTTCGAATTTTATTTTTTCGCGAAAACGTCCGTTTCGGGCGATTTTCGTGAGCTATAGCACACGTTTTCGGCACCCGGGCCAATTTTTTGGAAACCTCTCCGATTGTCACAAAATCCTTATAGATGACATTTTATAAGGTTTCGATTGATTTTTGGACCATAGGGTCCACATTCCAGGCCTTTTACGGGTCATTTCGTTACCTTTCCTAGCAGAAAATTACTTGCTCAAACGGAAGCCAGAATGACACATTTCGTCACTCGAACGGTCTCTTCTCCACGTACCGACCATAGTTTAAGGCATATCACCACCAGGGTAGGTCTCCGGGCCAGATGGGTTCGAATTTTATTTTTTCGCGAAAACGTCCGTTTCGGGCGATTTTCGTGAGCTATAGCACACGGTTTTCGGCACCGGGCCAATTTTTTGGAAACCTCTCGGATTGTCACTAAATACTTGTAGATGACATTTTATGAGGTTTCGATTGATGTTTGGACCATCGGGTCCACGTTCCGAGCCTTTTACGGGTCATTTCGTTACCTTTCATAGCAGAAAATTACTTGCTCAAACGGAAGCCAGAATGACACATTTCGCCACTCTAACGGTCCCTTCTCCACGTACCGACCATAGTTTAAGTCATAGCACCACCAGTGTAGGTCTCCGGGCCAGACGGGTTCGAATTTTATTTTTTCGCGAAAACGTCCGTTTCGGGCGATTTTCGTGAGCTATAGCACACGGTTTTCAGCACCTAGGCCAATTTGTTGGAAACCTCTCGGATTGTCACAAAATACTTGTAGATGACATTTTATGAGGTCTCGATTGATGTTTGGACCATAGGGTTCACGTTCCAGGCCTTTTACGGGTCATTTCGCTACCTTTCCTAGCAGAAAATTACTTGCTCAAACGGAAGCCAGAATGACACATTTCGTCACTCTAACGGTCCCTTCTCCACGTACCGACCATAGTTTAAGACATAGCACCACCATGGTAGGTCTCCGGGCCAGACGGGTTCGAATTTTATTTTTTCGCGAAAACGTCCGTTTCGGGCGATTTTCGTGAGCTATAGCACACGGTTTTCGGCACCCGGGCCAATTTTTTGGAAACCTCCCGGATTGCCACAAAATACTTATAGATGACATTTTATGAGGTTTCTATTGAATTTTGGACCATAGTGTCCACGTTCCAGGCATTTTACGGGTCATTTCGTTACCTTTCCTAGCAGAAAATTACTTGCTCAAATGGAAGCCAGGATGATACATTTCGTCACTCGAACAGTCCCTTCTACACGTACCGACCATAGTTTAAGGCATAGCACCACCAGGGTAGGTCTCCGGGCCAGACGGGTTCGAATTTTATTTTTTCGCGAAAACGTCCGTTTCGGGCGATTTTCGTGAGCTATAGCACATGGTTTCCGGCACCCGGGCCAATTTTTTGGAAACCTCTCGGATTGTCACAAAATACTTGTAGATGACATTTTATGAGGTTTCGATTGATTTTTGGACCATAGGGTCCACGTTCCAGGCCTTTTATGGGTCATTTCGTTACCTTTCCTAGCAGAAAATTACTTGCTCAAACGGAAGCCAGAATGACACATTTCGTCACTCGAACGGTCCCTTCTCCACGTACCGACCATAGTTTAAGGCATAGCACCACCAGGGTAGGTCTCCGGGCCAGACGGGTTCGAATTTTATTTTTTCGCGAAAACGTCCGTTTCGGGCGATTTTCGTGAGCTATAGCAACGGTTTTCGGCACCCGGGCCAATATTTTGGAAACCTCCCGGATTGTCACAAAATCCTTATAGATGACATTTTATGAGGTTTTGATTGATGTTTGGACCATAGGGTTCACGTTCCGGCCTTTTACGGGTCATTTCGTTACCTTTCCTAGCAGAAAATTACTTGCTCAAATGGAAGCTCGAATGACACATTTCGTCACTCTAACGGTCCCTTCTCCACGTACCGACCATAGTTTAAGGCATAGCACCGCCAGGGTAGGTCTCCGAGCCAGACGAGTTCGAATTTTATTTTTTCGCGAAAACGTTCGTTTCGGGCGATTTTCGTGAGCTATAGCACACAGTTTTCGGCACCTGGGCCAATTTTTTGGAAACCTCCCGGATTGTCACAAAATACTTGTAGATGACATTTTATGAGGTTTCGATTGATTTTTGGACCATAGTGTCCATGTTCCAGGCCTTTTACGGGTCATTTCGTTACCTTTCCTAGCAGAAAATTACTTGCTCAAACGGAAGCCAGAATGACACATTTCGTCACTCGAACGGTCCCTTCTCCACGTACCGACCATAGTTTAAGGCATAGCTCCACCAGGGTAGGTCTCCGGGCTAGATAGGTTTGAATTTTATTTTTTCGCGAAAACGACCGTTTCGGGCGATTTTCGTGAGCTATAGCACACGGTTTTCGGCACCCGGGCCAATTTTTTAGAAACCTCCCGGATTGTCACAAAATCCTTATAGATGACATTTTATGAGGTTTCGATTTATTTTTGGACCATATGGTCCACGTTCCAGGACTTTTACGGGTCATTTCGTTACCTTTCCTAACAGAAAATTACTTGCTCAAACGGAAGCCAGAATGACACATTTCGTCACTCTAACGGTCCCTTCTCCACGTACCGACCATAGTTTAGGCATAGCACCACCAAGGTAGGTCTCCGGGCCAGATGAGTTCGAATTTTATTTTTTCGCGAAAATGTCCGTTTCGGGCGATTTTCGTGAGCTATAGCACAAGGTTTTCGGCACCCAGGACAATTTTTTGGAAACCTCTCAGATAGTAACAAAATACTTGTAGATGACATTATATGAGGTTTCGATTGATTTTTGGATCATAGGGTCCACGTTCCAGGCCTTTTACGGGTCATTTCGTTACCTTTCCTAGCAGAAAATTACTTGCTCAAACGGAAGCCAGAATGACACATTTCGTCACTCGAATGGTGCCTTCTCCACGTACTGACCATAGTTTAAGGCATAGCACCACCAGGGTAGGTCTCCAGGCCAGAAGGGTTCGAATTTTATTTTTTCGCGAAAACGTCCGTTTCGGGCGATTTTCGTGAGCTATAGCACACGTTTTCGGCACCCGGGCCAATTTTTTGGAAACCTCGCCGATTGTCACAAAATCCTTATAGATGACATTTTATAAGGTTTCGATTGATTTTTGGACCATAGGGTCCACATTTCAGGCCTTTTACGGGTCATTTCGTTACCTTTCCTAGCAGAAAATTACTTGCTCAAACGGAAGCCAGAATGGCACATTTCGTCACTCGAACGGTCCCTTCTCCACGTACCGACCATAGTTTAAGGCATAGCACCACCAGTGTAGGTCTCCGGGCCAGACGGGTTCGAATTTTATTTTTTCGCGAAAACGTCCGTTTCGGGCGATTTTCGTGAGCTATAGCACACGGTTTTCGGCACCCGGGCCAATTTTTTGGAAACCTCTCGGATTGTCACAAAATACTTGTAGATGACATTTTATGAGGTCTCGATTGATGTTTGGACCATAGGGTTCACGTTCCAGGCCTTTTACGGGTCATTTCGCTACCTTTCCTAGCAGAAAATTACTTGCTCAAACGGAAGCCAGAATGACACATTTCGTCACTCTAACGGTCCCTTCTCCACGTACCGACCATAGTTTAAGACATAGCACCACCATGGTAGGTCTCGGGCCGAGACGGGTTCGAATTTTATTTTTTCGCGAAAACGTCCGTTTCGGGCGATTTTCGTGAGCTATAGCACACGGTTTTCGGCACCCGGGCCAATTTTTTGGAAACCTCCCGGATTGTCACAAAATCCTTATAGATGACATTTTATGAGGTTTTTATTGATTTTTGGACCATAGGGTCCACGTTCCAGGCCTTTTACGGGTCATTTCGTTACCTTCCCTAGAAGAAATTTACTTGCTCAAATGGAAGTCAGAATGACACATTTCGTCACTCCAACGGTCCCTTCTCCATGTACCGACCATAGTTTAAGGCATAGCACCACCAGGGTAGGTCTCCGGGCCAGACGGGTTCAAATTTTATTTTTTCGCGAAAACGTCCGTTTCGGGCGATTTTCGTGAGCTATAGCACACGGTTTTCGGCACCCGTGCCAATTTTTTGGAAACTTCTCGGAATGTCACAAAATACTTGTAGATGACATTTTATGAGGTTTCGATTGATGTTTGTACCATAGGGTTCACGTTCCAGGCCTTTTACGGGTCATTTCGCTAACTTTCCTAGCAAAAAATTACTTGCTCAAACGGAAGCCAGAATGACACATTTCGTCACTCTAACGGTCCCTTCTCCACGTACTGACCATAGTTTAAGGCATAGCACCACCATGGTAGGTCTCCGGGCCAGACAGGTTCGAATTTTATTTTTTCGCGAAAACGTCCGTTTCGGGCGATTTTCGTGAGCTATAGCACACGTTTCGGCACCGGGCCAATTTTTTGGAAACCTCGCCGATTATCAAAAAATCCTTATAGATGACATTTTATGAGGTTTCGATTGATTTTTGGACCATAGGGTCCACGTTCCGGGCCTTTTACGGGTCATTTCGCTACCTTTCCTAGCGAGAAAATTACTTGCTCAAACGGAAGCCGAATGACACATTTCGTCACTCTAACGGTCCCTTCTCCACATACCGACCATAGTTTAAGACATAGCACCACCGGGGTAGGTCTCGGCCCGGACGGGTTCGAATTTTATTTTTTCACGAAAACGTCCGTTTCGGGCGATTTTCGTGAGCTATAGCACACGGTTTTCGGCACCCGGGAATACTTTTTTGAAACCTCTCGGATTGTCACAAAATACTTCTAGATGACATTTTATGAGGTTTTGATTGATTTTTGGACCGTAGGGTCCACGTTCCAGGCCTTTTACGAGTCATTTCGCTACCATTCCTAGCAGAAAATTACTTGCTCAAACGGAAGCCAGAATGACACATTTCGCCACTCTAACGGTCCCTTCTCCACGTACCGACCATAGTTTAAGGCATAGCACTACCAGGGTAGGTCTCCGGGCCAGAGGGGTTCGAATTTTAGTTTTTTGCGAAAATGTCTGTTTCGGGCGATTTTCGTGAGCTATAGCATACGTTTTCGGCACCCGGGCCAATTTTTTGGAAACCTCTCGGATTGTCACAAAATACTTGTAGATGACATTTTATGAGGTTTCGATTGATTTTTGGACCATAGGGTCCACGTTCCAGGCCTTTTACGGGTCATTTCGCTTCCTTTCCTAGCAGAAAATTACTTGCTCAAACGGAAGCCAGAATGACACATTTCGTCACTCTAACGGTCCCTTCTCCACGTACCGACCATAGTTTAAGGCATAGCACCACCAGGGCAGGTCTCCGGGCCAGACGGGTTCGAATTTTATTTTTTCGCGAAAACGTCTGTTTCGGGCGATTTTCGTGAGCTATAGCTCACGTTTTCGGAGCCCGGGACAATTTTTTGGAAACCTCTCGGATTGTCACAAAATACTTGTAGATGACATTTTATGAGGTTTCGATTGATTTTTGGACCATTGGGTCCACGTTCCAGGCCTTTTACGGGTCATTTCGTTACCTTTCCTAGCAGAAAATTACTTGCTCAAACGGAAGCCAGAATGACACATTTCGTCACTCTAACGGTCCCTTCTCCACGTACCGACCATAGTTTAAGGCATAGCACCACCAGGGTAGGTCTCCGGGCCAGACAGGTTCGAATTTTATTTTTTCGCGAAAACGTCCGTTTCGGGCGATTTTCGTGAGCTATAGCACACGGTTTTCGGCACCCGGGAATACTTTTTTGAAACCTCTCAGATTGTCACAAAATACTTCTAGATGACATTTTATGAGGTTTTGATTGATTTTTGGACCATAGGGTCCATGTTCCAGGCCTTTTACGGGTCATTTCGTTACCTTTCCTAGCAGAAAATTACTTGCTCGAACTGAAGCCAGAATGACACATTTCGTCACTCGAACGGTCCCTTCTCCACGTACTGACCATAGTTTAAGGCATAGCTCCACCAGGGTAGGTCTCTGGGCCAGATCGGTTTGAATTTTATTTTTTTGCGAAAACGTCTGTTTCGGGCGATTTTCGTGAGCTATAGCACACGGTTTTCGGCACCTGGTCCAATTTTTTGGAAAGCTCCCGGATTGTCACAAAATCCTTATAGATGACATTTTATGAGGTTTCGATTGATTTTTGGACCATATGGTCCACGTTCCAGGCCTTTTACGGGTCATTTCGTTACCTTTCCTAGCAGAAAATTACTTGCTCAAACGGAAGCCAGAATGACACATTTCGTCACTCTAACGGTCCCTTCTCCACGTACCGACCATAATTTAAGCCTTAGCACCACCAGGGTAGGTCTCCGGGCCAGACGGGTTCGAATTTTATTTTTTTTGCGAAAACGTCCGTTTCGGGCGATTTTCGTGAGCTATAGCACACAGTTTTCGGCACCCGGGCCAATTTTTTGGAAACCTCCCGGATTGTCACAAAATACTTATAGATGACATTTTATGAGGTTTCGATTGATTTTTGGACCATAGTGTCCAAGTTCCAGGCCTTTTACGGGTCATTTCGTTACCTTTCCTAGCAGAAAATTACTTGCTCAAACGGAAGCCAGGATGACACATTTCGTCACTCGAACGGTCCCTTCTACACGTACCGACCATAGTTTAAGGCATAGCACCACCAGGGTAGGTCTCCGGGCCAGATGGGTTCCAATTTTATTTTTTCGCGAAAACGTCCGTTTCGGGCGATTTTCGTGAGCTATAGCTCACGGTTTTCGGCACCCGGGCCAATTTTTTGGAAACCTCTCGGATTGTCACAAAATACTTGTAGATGACATTTTATGAGGTTTCGATTGATTTTTGGACCATAGGGTCCACGTTCCAAGCCTTTTACGGGTCATTTCGTTACCTTTCCTAGCAGAAAATTACTTGCTCAAACGGAAGCCAGAATGACACATTTCGTCACTCTAACGGTCCCTTCTCCACGTACCGACCATAGTTTAAGGCATAGCACCACCAGGGTAGGTCTCCGGGCCAGACGGGTTCGAATTTTATTTTTCGCGAAAACGTCCGTTTCGGGCGATTTTCGTGAAAGCACACGGTTTTCGGCACCCGGGCCAATTTTTTAGAAACCTCCCGGATTGTCACAAAATACTTGTAGATGACATATTATGAGGTTTCGATTGATTTTTGGACCATAGGGTCCACGTTCCAGGCCTTTTACGGGTCATTTCGTTACCTTTCCCGCCTGAGAAAATAACTTGCTCAAACCGAAGCCAGAATGACACATTTCGTCACTCGAACGGTCCCTTCTCCACGTACCGACCATAGTTTAATGCATAGCACCACCAGGGTAGGTCTCCGGGCCAGACATGTTCGAATTTTATTTTTTCGCGAAAACGTCCGTTTCGGGCGATTTTCGTGAGCTATAGCAACGGTTTTCGGCACCCGGGCCAATATTTTGGAAACCTCCCGGATTGTCACAAAATCCTTATAGATGACATTTTATGAGGTTTTGATTGATTTTTGGACCATAGTGTCCACGTTCCAGGCCTTTTACGGGTCATTTCGCTACCATTCCTAGCAGAAAATTACTTGCTCAAACGGAAGCCAGAATAACACATTTCTGCACTCGAATGGTCCCTTCTCCACGTACCGACCATAGTTTAAGGCATAGCACCACCAGGGTAGGTCTCCGGGCTAGACGGGTTCGAATTTTATTTTTTCGCGAAAACGTCCCTTTCGGGCGATTTTCGTGAGCTATAGCACACAGTTTTCGGCACTCGGGCCAATTTCTTGGAAACCTCCCGGATTGTCACAAAATACTTGTAGATGACATTTATGAGGTTTCGATTGATTTTTGGACCATAGGGTCCATATTCCAGGCCTTTTACGGGTCATTTCGTTACCTTTCCTGGCAGAAAATTACTTGCTCCAACGGAAGCCAGAATGACACATTTCGTCACTCTAACGGTCCCTTCTCCACGTACCGACCATAGTTTAAGGCATAGCTCCACCAGGGTAGGTCTCCGGGCCAGATGGGTTTGAATTTTATTTCTTCGCGAAAACGTCCGTTTCGGGCGATTTTCGTGAGCTATAGCACACGGTTTTCGGCACCCGGGCCAATTTTTTGAAAACCTCCCGGATTGTTACAAAATACTTATAGATGACATTTTATGAGGTTTCGATTGATTTTTGGACCATATGGTCCACGTTCCAGGCCTTTTACGGGTCATTTCGTTACCTTTCCTAGCGGAAAATTACTTGCTCAAACGGAAGCCAGAATGACACATTTCCTCACTCTAACGGTCCCTTCTCCACGTACCGACCATAATTTAAGGCATATCACCACCAGGGTAGGTCTCTGGGCCAGATGGGTTCAAATTTTATTTTTTCGCGAAAACGTCCGTTTCGGGCGATTTTCGTGAGCTATAGCACACGTTTTCGGCACCCGGGCCAATTTTTTGGAAACCTCCCCGATTGTCACAAAATCCTTATAGATGACATTTTATGAGGTTTCGATTGATTTTTGGACCATAGGGTCCATATTCCAGGCCTTTTACGGGTCATTTCGTTACCTTTCCTGGCAGAAAATTACTTGCTCAAACGGAAGCCAGAATGACACATTTCGTCACTCTAACGGTCCCTTCTCCACGTACCGACCATAGTTTAAGGCATAGCTCCACCAGGGTAGGTCTCCGGGCCAGATGGGTTTGAATTTTATTTTTTCGCGAAAACGTCCGTTTCGGGCGGTTTTCGGCACCCAGGCCAATATTTTGGAAACCTCCCTGATTGTCACAAAATCCTTATAGATGACATTTTATGAGGTTTCGATTGATGTTTGGACCATCGGGTCCACGTTCCTGGCCTTTTACGGGTCATTTCGTTACCTTTCATAAAAGAAAATTACTTGCTCAAACGGAAGCCAGAATGACACATTTCGCCACTCTAACGGTCCCTTCTCCACGTACCGACCATAGTTTAAGGCATAGCACCACCAGTGTAGGTCTCCGGGCCAGACGGGTTCGAATTTTATTTTTTCGCGAAAACGTCCGTTTCGGGCGATTTTCGTGAGCTATAGCACACGGTTTTCGGCACCCGGGCCAATTTTTTGGAAACCTCTCGGATTGTCACAAAATACTTGTAGATGACATTTTATGAGGTCTCGATTGATGTTTGGACCATAGGGTTCACGTTCCAGGCCTTTTACGGGTCATTTCGCTACCTTTCCTAGCAGAAAATTACTTGCTCAAACGGAAGCCAGAATGACACATTTCGTCACTCTAACGGTCCCTTCTCCACGTACCGACCATAGTTTAAGACATAGCACCACCATGGTAGGTCTCCGGGCCAGACGGGTTCGAATTTTATTTTTTCGCGAAAACGTCCGTTTCGGGCGATTTTCGTGAGCTATAGCACACGGTTTTCGGCACCCGGGCCAATTTTTTGGAAACCTCCCGGATTGTCACAAAATCCTTATAGATGACATTTTATGAGGTTTTGATTGATTTTTGGACCATAGGGTCCACGTTCCAGGCCTTTTACGGGTCATTTCGTTACCTTCCCTAGCAGAAAATTACTTGCTCAAACGGAAGTCAGAATGACACATTTCGTCACTCGAACGGTCCCTTCTCCACGTACCAACCATAGTTTAAGGCATAGCACCACCATGGTAGGTCTCCGGGCCAGACGGGTTCAAATTTTATTTTTTCGCGAAAACGTCCGTTTCGGGCGATTTTCGTGAGCTATAGCACACGGTTTTCGGCACCCGTGCCAATTTTTTGGAAACTTCTCGGAATGTCACAAAATACTTGTAGATGACATTTTATGAGGTTTCGATTGATGTTTGTACCATAGGGTTCACGTTCCAGGCCTTTTACGGGTCATTTCGCTACCTTTCCTAGCAAAAAATTACTTGCTCAAACGGAAGCCAGAATGACACATTTCGTCACTCTAACGGTCCCTTCTCCACGTACTGACCATAGTTTAAGGCATAGCACCACCATGGTAGGTCTCCGGGCCAGACAGGTTCGAATTTTATTTTTTCGCGAAAACGTCCGTTTCGGGCGATTTTCGTGAGCTATAGCACACGTTTCGGCACCCGGGCCAATTTTTTGGAAACCTCGCCGATTGTCAAAAAATCCTTATAGATGACATTTTATGAGGTTTCGATTGATTTTTGGACCATAGGGTCCACGTTCCAGGCCTTTTACGGGTCATTTCGCTACCTTTCCTAGCGAGAAAATTACTTGCTCAAACGGAAGCGGAATGACACATTTCGTCACTCTAACGGTCCCTTCTCCACATACCGACCATAGTTTAAGACATAGCACCACCAGGGTAGGTCTCCGGCCCAGACGGGTTCGAATTTTATTTTTTCACGAAAACGTCCGTTTCGGGCGATTTTCGTGAGCTATAGCACACGGTTTTCGGCACCCGGGAATACTTTTTTGAAACCTCTCGGATTGTCACAAAATACTTCTAGATGACATTTTATGAGGTTTTGATTGATTTTTGGACCATAGGGTCCACGTTCCAGGCCTTTTACGAGTCATTTCGCTACCATTCCTAGCAGAAAATTACTTGCTCAAACGGAAGCCAGAATGACACATTTCGCCACTCTAACGGTCCCTTCTCCACGTACCGACCATAGTTTAAGGCATAGCACTACCAGGGTAGGTCTCCGGGCCAGAGGGGTTCGAATTTTAGTTTTTTGCGAAAATGTCTGTTTCGGGCGATTTTCGTGAGCTATAGCATACGTTTTCGGCACCCGGGCCAATTTTTTGGAAACCTCTCGGATTGTCACAAAATACTTGTAGATGACATTTTATGAGGTTTCGATTGATTTTTGGACCATAGGGTCCACGTTCCAGGCCTTTTACGGGTCATTTCGCTTCCTTTCCTAGCAGAAAATTACTTGCTCAAACGGAAGCCAGAATGACACATTTCGTCACTCTAACGGTCCCTTCTCCACGTACCAACCATAGTTTAAGGCATAGCACCACCGGGGGGGGGTCTCGGGCCAGACGGGTTCGAATTTTATTTTTTCGCGAAAACGTCTGTTTCGGGCGATTTTCGTGAGCTATAGCACACGTTTTCGGCACCCGGGACAATTTTTTGGAAACCTCTCGAATTGTCACAAAATACTTGTAGATGACATTTTATGAGGTTTCGATTGATTTTTGGACCATTGGGTCCACGTTCCAGGCCTTTTACGGGTCATTTCGTTACCTTTCCTAGCAGAAAATTACTTGCTCAAACGGAAGCCAGAATGACACATTTCGTCACTCTAACGGTCCCTTCTCCACGTACCGACCATAGTTTAAGGCATAGCACCACCGGGGTAGGTCTCGGGCCGGACGGGTTCGAATTTTATTTTTTCGCGAAAACGTCCGTTTCGGGCGATTTTCGTGAGCTATAGCACACGGTTTTCGGCACCGGGAATACTTTTTGAAACCTCTCGGATTGTCACAAAATACTTCTAGATGACATTTTATGAGGTTTTGATTGATTTTTGGACCATAGGGTCCATGTTCCAGGCCTTTTACGGGTCATTTCGTTACCTTTCCTAGCAGAAAATTACTTGCTCGAACTGAAGCCAGAATGACACATTTCGTCACTCGAACGGTCCCTTCTCCACGTACTGACCATAGTTTAAGGCATAGCTCCACCAGGGTAGGTCTCTGGGCCAGATCGGTTTGAATTTTATTTTTTTTTGCGAAAACGTCTATTTCGGGCGATTTTCGTGAGCTATAGCACACGGTTTTCGGCACCCGGGCCTATTTTTTTAGAAACCTCCCGGATTGTCACAAAATCCTTATAGATGACATTTTATGAGGTTTCGATTGATTTTTGGACCATAGGGTCCACGTTCCGAGCCTTTTACGGGTCATTTCGCTACCTTTCCTAGCGAGAAAATTACTTGCTCAAACGGAAGCCGAATGACACATTTCGTCACTCTAACGGTCCCTTCTCCACATACCGACCATAGTTTAAGACATAGCACCACCGGGGTAGGTCTCCGGCCCGACGGGTTCGAATTTTATTTTTTCACGAAAACGTCCGTTTCGGGCGATTTTCGTGAGCTATAGCACACGGTTTTCGGCACCCGGGAATACTTTTTTGAAACCTCTCGGATTGTCACAAAATACTTCTAGATGACATTTTATGAGGTTTTGATTGATTTTTGGACCATAGGGTCCACGTTCCAGGCCTTTTACGAGTCATTTCGCTACCATTCCTAGCAGAAAATTACTTGCTCAAACGGAAGCCAGAATGACACATTTCGCCACTCTAACGGTCCCTTCTCCACGTACCGACCATAGTTTAAGGCATAGCACTACCAGGGTAGGTCTCCGGGCCAGAGGGGTTCGAATTTTAGTTTTTTGCGAAAATGTCTGTTTCGGGCGATTTTCGTGAGCTATAGCATACGTTTTCGGCACCGGGCCAATTTTTTGGAAACCTCTCGGATTGTCACAAAATACTTGTAGATGACATTTTATGAGGTTTCGATTGATTTTTGGACCATAGGGTCCACGTTCCGAGCCTTTTACGGGTCATTTCGCTTCCTTTCCTAGCAGAAAATTACTTGCTCAAACGGAAGCCAGAATGACACATTTCGTCACTCTAACGGTCCCTTCTCCACGTACCGACCATAGTTTAAGGCATAGCACCACCAGGGCAGGTCTCCGGGCCAGACGGGTTCGAATTTTATTTTTTCGCGAAAACGTCTGTTTCGGGCGATTTTCGTGAGCTATAGCACACGTTTTCGGCACCCGGGACAATTTTTTGGAAACCTCTCGAATTGTCACAAAATACTTGTAGATGACATTTTATGAGGTTTCGATTGATTTTTGGACCATTGGGTCCACGTTCCAGGCCTTTTACGGGTCATTTCGTTACCTTTCCTAGCGAGAAAATTACTTGCTCAAACGGAAGCCGGAATGACACATTTCGTCACTCTAACGGTCCCTTCTCCACGTACCGACCATAGTTTAAGGCATAGCACCACCGGGGTAGGTCTCGGGCCGGACGAGGGTTCGAATTTTATTTTTTCGCGAAAACGTCCGTTTCGGGCGATTTTCGTGAGCTATAGCACACGGTTTTCGGCACCCGGGAATACTTTTTTGAAACCTCTCAGATTGTCACAAAATACTTCTAGATGACATTTTATGAGGTTTTGATTGATTTTTGGACCATAGGGTCCATGTTCCAGGCCTTTTACGGGTCATTTCGTTACCTTTCCTAGCAGAAAATTACTTGCTCGAACTGAAGCCAGAATGACACATTTCGTCACTCGAACGGTCCCTTCTCCACGTACTGACCATAGTTTAAGGCATAGCTCCACCAGGGTAGGTCTCTGGGCCAGATCGGTTTGAATTTTATTTTTTTTGCGAAAACGTCTGTTTCGGGCGATTTTCGTGAGCTATAGCACACGGTTTTCGGCACCCGGGCCTATTTTTTTAGAAACCTCCCGGATTGTCACAAAATCCTTATAGATGACATTTTATGAGGTTTCGATTGATTTTTGGACCATATGGTCCACGTTCCAGGCCTTTTACGGGTCATTTCGTTACCTTTCCTAGCAGAAAATTACTTGCTCAAACGGAAGCCAGAATGACACATTTCGTCACTCTAACGGTCCCTTCTCCACGTACCGACCATAATTTAAGCCTTAGCACCACCGGGGTAGGTCTCGGGCCGGACGGGTTCGAATTTTTTTTTTTTTTGCGAAAACGTCCGTTTCGGGCGATTTTCGTGAGCTATAGCACACAGTTTTCGGCACCCGGGCCAATTTTTTGGAAACCTCCCGGATTGTCACAAAATACTTATAGATGACATTTTATGAGGTTTCGATTGATTTTTGGACCATAGTGTCCAAGTTCCAGGCCTTTTACGGGTCATTTCGTTACCTTTCCTAGCAGAAAATTACTTGCTCAAACGGAAGCCAGGATGACACATTTCGTCACTCGAGCGGTCCCTTCTACACGTACCGACCATAGTTTAAGGCAAAGCACCACCAGGGTAGGTCTCCGGGCCAGATGGGTTCCAATTTTATTTTTTCGCGAAAACGTCCGTTTCGGGCGATTTTCGTGAGCTATAGCACACGGTTTTCGGCACCCGAGCCAATGTTTTGGAAACCTCTCGGATTGTCACAAAATACTTGTAGATGACATTTTATGAGGTTTCGATTGATTTTTGGACCATAGGGTCCACGTTCCAGGCCTTTTACGGGTCATTTCGTTACCTTTCCTAGCAGAAAATTACTTGCTCAAACGGAAGCCAGAATGACACATTTCGTCACTCGAACGGTCCCTTCTCCACGCACCGACCATAGTTTAAGGCATAGCACCACCGGGGTAGGTCTCGGGCCAGACGGGTTCGAATTTTATTTTTCGCGAAAACGTCCGTTTCGGGCGATTTTCGTGACAGCACACGGTTTTCGGCACCCGGGCCAATTTTTTAGAAACCTCCCGGATTGTCACAAAATACTTGTAGATGACATATTATGAGGTTTCGATTGATTTTTGGACCATAGGGTCCACGTTCCAGGCCTTTTACGGGTCATTTCGTTACCTTTCCCAGCAGAAAATAACTTGCTCAAACCGAAGCCAGAATGACACATTTCGTCACTCGAACGGTCCCTTCTCCACGTACCGACCATAGTTTAATGCATAGCACCACCAGGGTAGGTCTCCGGGCCAGACATGTTCGAATTTTATTTTTTCGCGAAAACGTCCGTTTCGGGCGATTTTCGTGAGCTATAGCAACGGTTTTCGGCACCCGGGCCAATATTTTGGAAACCTCCCGGATTGTCACAAAATCCTTATAGATGACATTTTATGAGGTTTTGATTGATTTTTGGACCATAGTGTCCACGTTCCAGGCCTTTTACGGGTCATTTCGCTACCATTCCTAGCAGAAAATTACTTGCTCAAACGGAAGCCAGAATGACACATTTCGTCACTCGAATGGTCCCTTCTCCACGTACCGACCATAGTTTAAGGCATAGCACCACCAGGGTAGGTCTCCGGGCCAGACGGGTTCGAATTTTATTTTTTCGCGAAAACGTCCGTTTCGGGCGATTTTCGTGAGCTATAGCACACGGTTTTCGGCACCGGGCCTATTTTTTGGAAACCTCCGGATTGTCACAAAATACTTGTAGATGACATTTTATGAGGTTTCGATAGATTTTTGGACCATAGGGTCCATATTCCAGGCCTTTTACGGGTCATTTCGTTACCTTTCCTGGCAGAAAATTACTTGCTCAAACGGAAGCCAGAATGACACATTTCGTCACTCTAACGGTCCCTTCTCCACGTACCGACCATAGTTTAAGGCATAGCTCCACCAGGGTAGGTCTCCGGGCCAGATGGGTTTGAATTTTATTTCTTCGCGAAAACGTTCGTTTCGGGCGATTTTCGTGAGCTATAGCACACGGTTTTCGGCACCCGGGCCAATTTTTTGAAAACCTCCCGGATTGTTACAAAATACTTATAGATGACATTTTATGAGGTTTCGATTGATTTTTGGACCATATGGTCCACGTTGCAGGCCTTTTACGGGTCATTTCGTTACCTTTCCTAGCGGAAAATTACTTGCTCAAACGGAAGCCAGAATGACACATTTCCTCACTCTAACGGTCCCTTCTCCACGTACCGACCATAATTTAAGGCATATCACCACCAGGGTAGGTCTCTGGGCCAGATGGGTTCAAATTTTATTTTTTCGCGAAAACGTCCGTTTCGGGGCGATTTTCGTGAGCTATAGCACACGTTTTCGGCACCGGGCCAATTTTTTGGAAACCTCCCCGATTGTCACAAAATCCTTATAGATGACATTTTATGAGGTTTCGATTGATTTTTGGACCATAGGGTCCATATTCCAGGCCTTTTACGGGTCATTTCGTTACCTTTCCTGGCAGAAAATTACTTGCTCAAACGGAAGCCAGAATGACACATTTCGTCACTCTAACGGTCCCTTCTCCACGTACCGACCATAGTTTAAGGCATAGCTCCACCAGGGTAGGTCTCCGGGCCAGATGGGTTTGAATTTTATTTTTTCGCGAAAACGTCCGTTTCGGCGATTTTCGTGAGCGGTTTTATAGCCACGGTTTTCGCACCCGGCCAATATTTTGGAAACCTCCCTGATTGTCACAAAATCCTTATAGATGACATTTTATGAGGTGTCGATTGATTTTTGGACCATAGTGTCCACGTTCCAGGCCTTTTACGGGTCATTTCGCTACCATTCCTAGCAGAAAATTACTTGCTCAAACGGAAGCCAGAATGACACATTTCGCCACTCTAACGGTCCCTTCTCCACGTACCGACCATAGTTTAAGGCATAGCACTACCAGGGTAGGTCTCCGGGCCAGAGGGGTTCGAATTTTAGTTTTTCGCGAAAACGTCTGTTTCGGGCGATTTTCGTGAGCTATAGCATACGTTTTCGGCACCCGGGCCAATTTTTTGGAAACCTCTCGGATTGTCACAAAATACTTGTAGATGACATTTTATGAGGTTTCGATTGATTTTTGGACCATAGGGTCCACGTTCTAGGCCTTTTACGGGTCATTTCGCTACCTTTCCTAGCAGAAAATTACTTGCTCAAACGGAAGCCAGAATGACACATTTCGTCACTCTAACGGTCCCTTCTCCACGTACCGACCATAGTTTAAGGCATAGCACCACCAGGGCAGGTCTCCGGGCCACACGGGTTCGAATTTTATTTTTTCGCGAAAACGTCTGGTTCGGGCGATTTTCGTGAGCTATAGCACACGTTTTCGGCACCCGGGCCAATTTTTTGGAAACCTCTCGGATTGTCACAAAATACTTGTAGATGACATTTTATGAGGTTTCGATTGATTTTTAGACCATTGGGTCCACGTTCCAGGCCTTTTACGGGTCATTTCGTTACCTTTCCTAGCAGAAAATTACTTGCTCAAACGGAAGCCAGAATGACACATTTCGTCACTCTAACGGTCCCTTCTCCCCGTACCGACCATAGTTTAAGGCATAGCACCACCAGGGTAGGTCTCCGGGCCAGACGGGTTCGAATTTTATTTTTTCGCGAAAACGTCCGTTTCGGGCGATTTTCGTGAAAGCACACGGTTTTCGGCACCCGGGCCAATTTTTTAGAAACCTCCCGGATTGTCACAAAATACTTGTAGATGACATATTATGAGGTTTCGATTGATTTTTGGACCATAGGGTCCATGTTCCAGGCCTTTTACGGGTCATTTCGTTACCTTTCCTAGCAGAAAATTACTTGCTCAAACTGAAGCCAGAATGACACATTTCGTCACTCGAACGGTCCCTTCTCCACGTACTGACCATAGTTTAAGGCATAGCTCCACCAGGGTAGGTCTCTGGGCCAGATCGGTTTGAATTTTATTTTTTTGCGAAAACGTCTGTTTCGGGCGATTTTCGTGAGCTATAGCACACGGTTTTCGGCACCGGGCCTATTTTTTTAGAAACCTCCCGGATTGTCACAAAATCCTTATAGATGACATTTTATGAGGTTTCGATTGATTTTTGGACCATATGGTCCACGTTCCAGGCCTTTTACGGGTCATTTCGTTACCTTTCCTAGCAAAATTACTTGCTCAAACGGAAGCCAGAATGACACCTTTCGTCACTCTAACGGTCCCTTCTCCACGTACCGACCATAATTTAAGCCTTAGCACCACCAGGGTAGGTCTCCGGGCCAGACGGGTTCGAATTTTATTTTTTCGCGAAAACGTCCGTTTCGGGCGATTTTCGTGAGCTATAGCACACAGTTTTCGGGACCCGGGCCAATTTTTTGGAAACCTCCGGATTGTCACAAAATACTTATAGATGACATTTTATGAGGTTTCGATTGATTTTTGGACCATAGTGTCCAAGTTCCGTGCCTTTTACGGGTCATTTCGTTACCTTTCCTAGAAGAAAATTACTTGCTCAAACGGAAGCCGAGGATGACACATTTCGTCACTCGAACGGTCCCTTCTCCACGTACCGAGCCATAGTTTAAGGCATAGCACCACCGGGGTAGGTTTCGGGCCAGACGGTTTCCAATTTTATTTTTTCGCGAAAACGTCCGTTTCGGGCGATTTTCGTGAGCTATAGCACACGGTTTTCGGCACCCGGGCCAATTTTTTGGAAACCTCCGGATTGTCACAAAATACTTGTAGATGACATTTTATGAGGTTTCGATTGATTTTTGGACCATAGGGTCCACGTTCCAGGCCTTTTACGGGTCATTTCGTTACCTTTCCTAGCAGAAAATTACTTGCTCAAACGGAAGCCAGAATGACACATTTCGTCACTCTAACGGTCCCTTCTCCACGTACCGACCATAGTTTAAGGCATAGCACCACCAGGGTAGGTCTCGGGCCGGATGGGTTTGAATTTTATTTCTTCGCGAAAACGTTCCGTTTCGGGCGATTTTCGTGAGCTATAGCACACGGTTTTCGGCACCCGGCCAATTTTTTGAAAACCTCCGGATTGTCACAAAATACTTATAGATGACATTTTATGAGGTTTTCCATTGATTTTTGGACCATATGGTCCACGTTCCAGGCCTTTTACGGGTCATTTCGTTACCTTTCCTAGCAGAAAATTACTTGCTCAAACGGAAGCCAGAATGACACATTTCGTCACTCTAACGGTCCCTTCTCCACGTACCGACCATAGTTTAAGGCATAGCACCACCAGGGTAGGTCTCCGGGCCAGATGGGTTCAAATTTTATTTTTTCGCGAAAACGTCCGTTTCGGGCGATTTTCGTGAGCTATAGCACACGGTTTTCGGCACCCGGGCCAATTTTTTGGAAACCTCCCGGATTGTCACAAAATCCTTATAGATGACATTTTATGAGGTTTCGATTGATTTTTGGACCATAGGGTCCACATTCCAGGCCTTTTACGGGTCATTTCGTTACGTTTCCTAGAAGACAATTCTTGCTCAAACAGAAGCCAGAATGACATATTTCTTCACTCTAACGGTCCCTTCTCCACGTACCAACCATAGTTTAAGGCATAGCTCCACCAGGGTAGGTCTCCGGGCCAGATGGGTTTGAATTTTATTTTTTCGCGAAAACGTCCGTTTCGGGCGGTTTTCGGCACCCGGGCCAATATTTTGGAAACCTCCCTGATTGTCACAAAATCCTTATAGATGACATTTTATGAGGTTTCGATTGATTTTTGGACCATAGTGTCCACGTTCCAGGCCTTTTACGGGTCATTTCGCTACCATTCCTAGCAGAAAATTACTTGCTCAAACGGAAGCCAGAATGACACATTTCGCCACTCTAACGGTCCCTTCTCCACGTACCGACCATAGTTTAAGGCATAGCACTACCAGGGTAGGTCTCCGGCCGGAGGGGTTCGAATTTTATGTTTTTCGCGAAAACGTCTGTTTCGGGCGATTTTCGTGAGCTATAGCATACGTTTTCGGCACCCGGGCCAATTTTTTGGAAACCTCTCGGATTGTCACAAAATACTTGTAGATGACATTTTATGAGGTTTCGATTGATTTTTGGACCATAGGGTCCACGTTCTAGGCCTTTTACGGGTCATTTCGCTACCTTTCCTAGCAGAAAATTACTTGCTCAAACGGAAGCCAGAATGACACATTTCGTCACTCTAACGGTCCCTTCTCCACGTACCGACCATAGTTTAAGGCATAGCACCACCAGGGTAGGTCTCCGGGCCACACGGGTTCGAATTTTATTTTTTCGCGAAAATGTCTCGTTCGGGCGATTTTCGTGAGCTGTAGCACACGGTTTTGGCACCTGGGCCAATTTTTTGAAAAACTCTCAGATTGTCACAAAATCCTTGTAGATGACATTTTATGAGGTTTCAATTGATTTTTGGACCATTGGGTCCACGTTCCGAGCCTTTTACGGGTCATTTCGTTACCTTTCCTAGGAAGAAATTTACTTGCTCAAACGGAAGCCGAATGACACATTTCGTCACTCTAACGGTCCCTTCTCCCCGTACCGACCATAGTTTAAGGCATAGCACCACCGGGGTAGGTCTCGGGCCGGACGGGTTCGAATTTTATTTTTTTCGCGAAAACGTCCGTTTCGGGCGATTTTCGTGAGCATAGCACACGGTTTTCGGCACCGGGCCAATTTTTTAGAAACCTCCCGGATTGTCACAAAATACTTGTAGATGACATTTTATGAGGTTTCGATTGATTTTTGGACCATAGGGTCCATGTTCCGAGCCTTTTACGGGTCATTTCGTTACCTTTCCTAGAAGAAAATTACTTGCTCAAACGGAAGCGAATGACACATTTCGTCACTCGAACGGTCCCTTCTCCACGTACTGACCATAGTTTAAGGCATAGCTCCACCAGGGTAGGTCTCTGGGCCAGATCGGTTTGAATTTTATTTTTTTGCGAAAACGTCTGTTTCGGGCGATTTTCGTGAGCTATAGCACACGGTTTTCGGCACCCGGGCCTATTTTTTTAGAAACCTCCCGGATTGTCACAAAATCCTTATAGATGACATTTTATGAGGTTTCGATTGATTTTTGGACCATATGGTCCACGTTCCAGGCCTTTTACGGGTCATTTCGTTACCTTTCCTAGCAAAATTACTTGCTCAAACGGAAGCCAGAATGACACCTTTCGTCACTCTAACGGTCCCTTCTCCACGTACCGACCATAATTTAAGCCTTAGCACCACCAGGGTAGGTCTCCGGGCCAGACGGGTTCGAATTTTATTTTTTCGCGAAAACGTCCGTTTCGGGCGATTTTCGTGAGCTATAGCACACAGTTTTCGGGACCCGGGCCAATTTTTTGGAAACCTCCTGGATTGTCACAAAATACTTATAGATGACATTTTATGAGGTTTCGATTGATTTTTGGACCATAGTGTCCAAGTTCCAGGCCTTTTACGGGTCATTTCATTACCTTTCCTAGCAGCAAATTACTTGCTCAAACGGAAGCCAGGATGACACATTTCGTCACTCGAACGGTCCCTTCTCCACGTACCGACCATAGTTTAAGGCATAGCACCACCAGGGTAGGTTTCCGGGCCAGACGGTTTCCAATTTTATTTTTTCGCGAAAACGTCCGTTTCGGGCGATTTTCGTGAGCTATAGCACACGGTTTTCGGCACCGGGCCAATTTTTTGAAACCTCCCGGATTGTCACAAAAAACTTGTAGATGACATTTTATGAGGTTTCGATTGATATTTGGACCATAGGGTCCACGTTCCAGGCCTTTTACGGGTCATTTCGTTAGCTTTCCTAGAAGAAATTTACTTTCTCAAACGGAAGCCAGAATGACACATTTCGTCACTCCAACGGTCCCTTCTCTACGTACCGACCATAGTTTAAGGCATAGCACCACCAGGGTAGGTTTCCGGGCCAGACGGTTTCGAATTTCATTTTTTTCGCGAAAACGTCTGTTTCGGGCGATTTTCATGAGCTAGCACACGGTTTTCGGCACCCGGGCCAATTTTTTGGAAACCTCCCGGATTGTCACAAAAAACTTTTAGATGACATTTTCTGAGGTTTCGATTGATTTTTGGACCATAGGGTCCACGTTCCAGGCCTTTTACGGGTCATTTCGTTAGCTTTCCTAGAAGAAATTTACTTGCTCAAACGGAAGCCAGAATGACACATTTCGTCACTCCAACGGTCCCTTCTCCACGTACCGACCATAGTTTAAGGCATAGCACCACTAGGGTAGGTTTCCGGGCCAGACGGTTTCCAATTTTATTTTTTCGCGAAAACGTCCGTTTCGGGCGATTTTCGTGAGCTATAGCACACGGTTTTCGGCACCCGGGCCAATTTTTTGGAAACCTCCCGGATTGTCACAAAAAACTTGTAGATGACATTTTATGAGGTTTCGATTGATTTTTGGACCATATGGTCCACGTTCCAGGACTTTTACGGGTCATTTCGTTAGCTTTCCTAGAAGAAATTTACTTGCTCAAACGGAAGCCAGAATGACACATTTCGTCACTCCAACGGTCCCTTCACGTACCGACCATAGTTTAAGGCAAAGCACCACCAGGGTAGGTTTCCGGGCCAGACGGTTTCGAATTTTATTTTTTCGCGAAAACGTCCGTTTCGGGCGATTTTCGTGAGCTATAGCACACGGTTTTCGGCACCCGGGCCAATTTTTTGGAAACCTCCGGATTGTCACAAAAAACTTGTAGATGACATTTTATGAGGTTTCGATTGATTTTTGGACCATAGGGTCCACGTTCCAGGCCTTTTACGGGTCATTTCGTTAGCTTTCCTAGAAGAAATTTACTTGCTCAAACGGAAGCCAGAATGACACATTTCGTCACTCCAACGGTCCCTTCTCCACGTACCGACCATAGTTTAAGGCATAGCACCACCAGGGTAGGTTTCCGGGCCAGACGGTTTTGAATTTTATTTTTTTCGCGAAAACGTCTGTTTCGGGCGATTTTCATGAGCTAGCACACGGTTTTTGGCACCCGGGCCAATTTTTTGGAAACCTCCCGGATTGTCGCAAAAAACTTGTAGATGACATTTTATGAGGTTTCAATTGATTTTTGGACCATAGGGTACATGTTCCAGGCCTTTTACGGGTCATTTCGTTAGCTTTCCTAGAAGAAATTTACTTGCTCAAACGGAAGCCAGAATGACACATTTCGTCACTCCAACGGTCCCTTCTCCACGTACCGACCATAGTTTAAGGCATAGCACCACTAGGGTAGGTTTCCGGGCTAGACGGTTTTGAATTTTATTTTTTCGTGAAAACGTCCGTTTCGGGCGATTTTCGTGAGCTATAGCACACCGTTTTCGGCACCCGGGCCAATTTTTTGGAAACCTCCCGGATTGTCGCAAAAACTTGTAGATGACATTTTATGAGGTTTCGATTGATTTTTGGACCATAGGGTCCACGTTCCAGGCCTTTTATGGGTCATTACGTTAGCTTTCCTAGAAGAAATTTACTTGCTCAAACGGAAGCCAGAATGACATATTTCGTCACTCCAACGGTCCCTTCTCCACGTACCGACCATAGTTTAAGGCATAGCACCACCAGGGTAGGTTTCCGGGCCAGACGGTTTCGAATTTTATTTTTTCGCGAAAACGTCCGTTTCGGGCGATTTTCGTGAGCTATAGCACACGTTTTCGGCACCCGGCCAATTTTTTGGAAACCTCCCCGATTGTCACAAAATACTTGTAGATGACATTTTATGAGGTTTCAATTGATTTTTGGACCATAGTGTCCACGTTCCAGGCCTTTTACGGGTCATTTCGTTACCTTTCCTAGCAGAAAATTACTTGCTCAAACGGAAGCCAGGATGATACATTTCGTCACTCGAACGGTCCCTTCTCCACGTACCGACCATAGTTTAAGGCATAGCACCACCGGGGTAGGTCTCGGGCCGACGGGTTTGAATTTTTATTTTTTCGCGAAAACGTCCGTTTCGGGCGATTTTCGTGAGCTATAGCACACGGTTTTCGGCACCGGGCCAATTTTTTTGAAACCTCTCGGATTGTCACAAAAAACTTTTAGATGACATTTTATGAGGTTTCGATTGATTTTTGGACCATAGGGTCCACGTTCCGGGCCTTTTATGGGTCATTTCGTTACCTTTCCTAGAAGAAATTTACTTGCTCAAACGGAAGCCGAATGACACATTTCGTCACTCGAACGGTCCCTTCTCCACGTACCGACCATAGTTTAAGGCATAGCACCACCGGGGGTAGGTTTCGGGCCGGACGGTTTCGAATTTTATTTTTTCGCGAAAACGTCCGTTTCGGGGCGATTTTCGTGAGCTATAGCAACGGTTTTCGGCACCCGGGCCAATTTTTTGGAAACCTCCCAGATTGTCACAAAAAACTTGTAGATGACATTTTATGATGTTTCGATTGATTTTGGACCATAGGGTCCACGTTCCAGGTCTTTTACGGGTCATTTCGTTAGCTTTCCTAGAAGAAATTTACTTACTCAAATGGAAGCCAGGATGACACATTTCGTCACTCCAACGATCCCTTCTCCATGTACCGACCATAGTTTAAGGCATAGCACCACCGGGGGTAGGTCTCGGGCAGACGGGTTCGAATTTTATTTTTTTTGCGAAAACATCTGTTTTGGGTGATTTTCGTGAGCTCTAGCACACGGTTTTCGGCACTTGGGCCAATTTTTTGGAAACCTCCCGGATTGTCACAAAATCCTTGTAGATGACATTTTATGAGGTTTCTATTGATTTTTGGACCATTGGGTCCACGTTCCAGGCCTTTTATGGGTCATTTCGTTACCTTTCCTAACAGACAATTACTTGCTCAAACGGAAGCCGAATGACACATTTCGTCACTCGAACGGTCCCTTCTCCACGTACCGACCATAGTTTAAGGCATAGCACCACCGGGGTAGGTCTCGGGCCGGATAGGTTTCGAATTTTATTTTTTCGCGAAAACGACCGTTTCGGGCGATTTTCATGAGCTATAGCTCACGGTTTTCGGCACCCGGGCCAATTTTTTAGAAACCTCCCGGATTGTCACAAAATCCTTATAGATGACATTTTATGAGGTTTCGATTTATTTTTGGACCATATGGTCCACGTTCCAGGACTTTTATTGGTCATTTCGTTACCTTTCCTAGACGAGAAAATTACTTGCTCAAACGGAAGCCAGAATGACACATTTCTTCACTCCAACGGTCCCTTCTCCACGTACCGACCATAGTTTAAGGCATAGCACCACTAGGGTAGGTCTCGGGCAGCGAACGAGTTCGAATTTTATTTTTTCGCGAAAACGTCCGTTTCGGGCGATTTTCGTGAGCTATAGCACACGGTTTTCGGCACCCGGGCCAATTTTTTGGAAACCTCTCGGATAGTAACAAAATACTTGTAGATGACATTTTATGAGGTTTCGATTGATTTTTGGACCATAGGGTCCACGTTCCGAGCCTTTTACGGGTCATTTCGTTACCTTTCGTAGAAGAAAATTACTTGCTCAAACGGAAGCGAATGACACATTTCGTCACTCGAATGGTGCCTTCTCCACGTACTGACCATAGTTTAAGGCATAGCACCACCAGGGAGGTCTCCAGGCCAGAAGGGTTCGAATTTTATTTTTTCGCGAAAACGTCCGTTTCGGGCGATTTTCGTGAGCTATAGCACACGTTTTCGGCACCCGGGCCAATTTTTTGGAAACCTCTCCGATTGTCACAAAATCCTTATAGATGACATTTTATAAGGTTTCGATTGATTTTTGGACCATAGGGTCCACATTCCAGGCCTTTTACGGGTCATTTCGTTAGCTTTCCTAGAAGAAAATTACTTGCTCAAACGGAAGCCGAATGACACATTTCGTCACTCGAACGGTCCCTTCTCCACGTACCGACCATAGTTTAAGGCATAGCACCACCAGGGTAGGTCTCCGGGCCAGATGGGTTCGAATTTTATTTTTTCGCGAAAACGTCCGTTTCGGGCGATTTTCGTGAGCTATAGCACACGGTTTTCGGCACCCGTGCCAATTTTTTGGAAACCTCTCAGATTGTCACAAAATACTTGTTGATGACATTTTATGAGGTTTCGATTGATGTTTGGACCATCGGGTCCACGTTCCTGGCCTTTTACGGGTCATTTCGTTACCTTTCATAGCAGAAAATTACTTGCTCAAACGGAAGCCAGAATGACACATTTCGCCACTCTAACGGTCCCTTCTCCACGTACCGACCATAGTTTAAGGCATAGCACCACCGGTGTAGGTCTCCGGGCCGGACGGTTTCGAATTTTATTTTTTTCGCGAAAACGTCCGTTTCGGGCGATTTTCGTGAGCTATAGCACACGGTTTTCGGCACCTAGGCCAATTTGTTGGAAACCTCTCGGATTGTCACAAAATACTTGTAGATGACATTTTATGAGGTTTCGATTGATGTTTGGACCATAGGGTTCACGTTCCGAGCCTTTTACGGGTCATTTCGCTACCTTTCCTAGCGAAGAAATTTACTTGCTCAAACGGAAGCCGAATGACACATTTCGTCACTCTAACGGTCCCTTCTCCACGTACCGACCATAGTTTAAGGCATAGCACCACCAGGGTAGGTCTCGGGCCGGACGGGTTCGAATTTTATTTTTTCGCGAAAACGTCCGTTTCGGGGCGATTTTCGTGAGCTATAGCACACGGTTTTCGGCACCCGGCCAATTTTTTGGAAACCTCCCGGATTGCCACAAAATACTTGTAGATGACATTTTATGAGGTTTCTATTGATTTTTGGACCATAGTGTCCACGTTCCGGGCATTTTACGGGTCATTTCGTTACCTTTCCTAGGAAGAAATTTACTTGCTCAAACGGAAGCCGGGATGATACATTTCGTCACTCGAACGGTCCCTTCTACACGTACCGACCATAGTTTAAGGCATAGCACCACCGGGGTAGGTCTCGGGCCGGACGGGTTCGAATTTTATTTTTTTCGCGAAAACGTCCGTTTCGGGCGATTTTCGTGAGCTATAGCACATGGTTTTCGGCACCTGGGCAAATTTTTTGAAACCTCTCGGATTGTCACAAAATACTTGTAGATGACATTTTATGAGGTTTCGATTGATTTTTGGACCATAGGGTCCACGTTCCGAGCCTTTTATGGGTCATTTCGTTACCTTTCCTAGCGAGAAAATTACTTGCTCAAACGGAAGCCGAATGACACATTTCGTCACTCCAACGGTCCCTTCTCCACGTACCGACCATAGTTTAAGGCATAGCACCACCGGGGTAGGTCACGGGCCGGATGGGTTCGAATTTTATTTTTTCGCGAAAACGTCCGTTTCGGGCGATTTTCGTGAGCTATAACAACGGTTTTCGGCACCGGGCCAATTTTTGGAAACCTCCCGGATTGTCACAAAATCCTTATAGATGACATTTTCTGAGGTTTTGATTGATTTTTGGACCATAGGGTCCACGTTCCAGGCCTTTTACGGGTCGTTTCGTTACCTTTCGTAGCAGAAAATTACTTGCTCAAATGGAAGCCAGAATGACAAATTTCGTCACTCTAACGGTCCCTTCTCCACGTACCGACCATAGTTTAAGGCATAGCACCACCAGGGTAGGTCTTCGGGCCAGACGGGTTCGAATTTTATTTTTTCGCGAAAACGTTCGTTTCGGGCGATTTTCGTGAGCTATAGCACACGGTTTTCGGCACCGGGCCAATTTTTTGGAAACCTCCCGGATTGTGATAAAGTCCTTATAGATGACATTTTATGAGGTTTCGATTGATTTTTGGACCATAGGGCCCATGTTCCAGGCCTTTTACGGGTCATTTCGTTACCTTTCCTAGCAGAAAATTACTTGCTGAAACGGAAGCCAGAATGACACATTTCGTCACTCGAACAGTCCCTTCTCCACGTACCGACCATAGTTTAAGGCATAGCCCCACCAGGGTAGGTCTCCGGGCTAGATAGGTTTGAATTTTATTTTTTCGCGAAAACGACCGTTTCGGGCGATTTTCGTGAGCTATAGCACACGGTTTTCGGCACCCGGGCCAATTTTTTAGAAACCTCCCGGATTGTCACAAAATCCTTATAGATGACATTTTATGAGGTTTCGATTTATTTTTGGACCATATGGTCCACGTTCCAGGACTTTTACTGGTCATTTCGTTACCTTTCCTAACGAAAATTACTTGCTCAAACGGAAGCCAGAATGACACATTTCGTCACTCCAACGGTCCCTTCTCCACGTACCGACCATAGTTTAAGGCATAGCACCACCAAGGTAGGTCTCCGGGCCAGACGAGTTCGAATTTTATTTTTTCGCGAAAATGTCCGTTTCGGGCGATTTTCGTGAGCTATAGCACAAGGTTTTCGGCACCCAGGACAATTTTTTGGAAACCTCTCAGATAGTAACAAAATACTTGTAGATGACATTATATGAGGTTTCGATTGATTTTTGGATCATAGGGTCCACGTTCCAGGCCTTTTACGGGTCATTTCGTTACCTTTCCTAGCAGAAAATTACTTGCTCAAACGGAAGCCGAGTGACACATTTCGTCACTCGAATGGTGCCTTCTCCACGTCCGACCATAGTTTAAGGCATAGCACCACCGGGGTAGGTCTCCGGGCCGGAAGGGTTCGAATTTTATTTTTTCGCGAAAACGTCCGTTTCGGGCGATTTTCGTGAGCTATAGCACACGTTTTCGGCACCCGGGCCAATTTTTTGGAAACCTCGCCGATTGTCACAAAATCCTTATAGATGACATTTTATAAGGTTTCGATTGATTTTTGGACCATAGGGTCCACATTTCAGGCCTTTTACGGGTCATTTCGTTACCTTTCCTAGCAGAAAATTACTTGCTCAAACGGAAGCCAGAATGGCACATTTCGTCACTCGAACGGTCTCTTCTCCACGTACCGACCATAGTTTAAGGCATATCACCACCGGGTAGGTCTCGGGCCGGACGGGTTCGAATTTTATTTTTTCGCGAAAACGTCCGTTTCGGGGCGATTTTCGTGAGCTATAGCACACGGTTTTCGGCACCCGGCCAATTTTTTGAAACCTCTCGGATTGTCACAAAATACTTGTAGATGACATTTTATGAGGTCTCGATTGATGTTTGGACCATAGGGTTCACGTTCCAGGCCTTTTACGGGTCATTTCGCTACCTTTCCTAGCAGAAAATTACTTGCTCAAACGGAAGCCAGAATGACACATTTCGTCACTCTAACGGTCCCTTCTCCACGTACCGACCATAGTTTAAGACATAGCACCACCATGGTAGGTCTCCGGGCCAGACGGGTTCGAATTTTATTTTTTCGCGAAAACGTCCGTTTCGGGCGATTTTCGTGAGCTATAGCACACGGTTTTCGGCACCCGGGCCAATTTTTTGGAAACCTCCCGGATTGTCACAAAATCCTTATAGATGACATTTTATGAGGTTTTGATTGATTTTTGGACCATAGGGTCCACGTTCCAGGCCTTTTACGGGTCATTTCGTTACCTTCCCTAGCAGAAAATTACTTGCTCAAATGGAAGTCAGAATGACACATTTCGTCACTCGAACGGTCCCTTCTCCACGTACCAACCATAGTTTAAGGCATAGCACCACCATGGTAGGTCTCGGGCAGACGGGTTCAAATTTTATTTTTTCGCGAAAACGTCCGTTTCGGGCGATTTTCGTGAGCTATAGCACACGGTTTTCGGCACCCGTGCCAATTTTTTGGAAACTTCTCGGAATGTCACAAAATACTTGTAGATGACATTTTATGAGGTTTCGATTGATGTTTGTACCATAGGGTTCACGTTCCAGGCCTTTTACGGGTCATTTCGCTACCTTTCCTAGCAAAAAATTACTTGCTCAAACGGAAGCGCGAATGACACATTTCGTCACTCTAACGGTCACTTCTCCACGTACTGACCATAGTTTAAGGCATAGCACCACCATGGTAGGTCTCCGGGCCAGACAGGTTCGAATTTTATTTTTTCGCGAAAACGTCCGTTTCGGGCGATTTTCGTGAGCTATAGCACACGTTTCGGCACCCGGGCCAATTTTTTGGAAACCTCGCCGATTATCAAAAAATCCTTATAGATGACATTTTATGAGGTTTCGATTGATTTTTGGACCATAGGGTCCACGTTCCGAGCCTTTTACGGGTCATTTCGCTACCTTTCCTAGCGAGAAAATTACTTGCTCAAACGGAAGCCGAATGACACATTTCGTCACTCTAACGGTCCCTTCTCCACATACCGACCATAGTTTAAGACATAGCACCACCGGGGTAGGTCTCGGCCCGGACGGGTTCGAATTTTATTTTTTCACGAAAACGTCCGTTTCGGGCGATTTTCGTGAGCTATAGCACACGGTTTTCGGCACCCGGGAATACTTTTTTGAAACCTCTCGGATTGTCACAAAATACTTCTAGATGACATTTTATGAGGTTTTGATTGATTTTTGGACCGTAGGGTCCACGTTCCGAGCCTTTTACGAGTCATTTCGCTACCATTCCTAGCGAGAAAATTACTTGCTCAAACGGAAGGCGAATGACACATTTCGCCACTCTAACGGTCCCTTCTCCACGTACCGACCATAGTTTAAGGCATAGCACCACCGGGGTAGGTCTCGGGCCGGAGGGTTCGAATTTTAGTTTTTTGCGAAAATGTACGTTTCGGGCGATTTTCGTGAGCTATAGCATACGTTTTCGGCACACGGGCCAATTTTTGGAAACCTCTCGGATTGTCACAAAATACTTGTAGATGACATTTTATGAGGTTTCGATTGATTTTTGGACCATAGGGTCCACGTTCCGGAGCCTTTTACGGGTCATTTCGCTTCCTTTCTAGCGAGAAAATTACTTGCTCAAACGGAAGCCAGAATGACACATTTCGTCACTCTAACGGTCCCTTCTCCACGTACCGACCATAGTTTAAGGCATAGCACCACCAGGGCAGGTCTCCGGGCCAGACGGGTTCGAATTTTATTTTTTCGCGAAAACGTCTGTTTCGGGCGATTTTCGTGAGCTATAGCACACGTTTTCGGCACCCGGGACAATTTTTTGGAAACCTCTCGGATTGTCACAAAATACTTGTAGATGACATTTTATGAGGTTTCGATTGATTTTTGGACCATTGGGTCCACGTTCCAGGCCTTTTACGGGTCATTTCGTTACCTTTCATAAAAGAAAATTACTTGCTCAAACGGAAGCCAGAATGACACATTTCGCCACTCTAACGGTCCCTTCTCCACGTACCGACCATAGTTTAAGGCATAGCACCACCGGTGTAGGTCTCGGGCCAGACGGGTTCGAATTTTATTTTTCGCCGAAAACGTCCGTTTCGGGCGATTTTCGTGAGCTATAGCACACGGTTTTCGGCACCCGGGCCAATTTTTTGGAAACCTCTCGGATTGTCACAAAATACTTGTAGATGACATTTTATGAGGTCTCGATTGATGTTTGGACCATAGGATCCACGTTCCAGGCCTTTTACGGGTCGTTTCATTGTCTTTCCTAGCAGACAATTACTTGCTGAAACGGAAATCAGAATGACACATTTCGTCACTCTAACGGTCCCTCCTCCACGTATTGACCATAGATTAAGACATAGCACCACAAGGGTAGGTCTCCGGGCCAGACGGGTTCGAATTTTGTTTTTTCGCGAAAATGTCCGTTTCGGGCGATTTTCGTGAGCTATAGCACACGATTTTCGGCACCGGGCCAATTTTTTGGAAACCTCCCGGATTGTCACAAAATCCTCATAGATGACATTTTATGAGGTTTTGATTGATTTTTGGACCATAGGGTCCACGTTCCAGGCCTTTTACGGGTCATTTCGTTACCTTCCCTAGCAGAAAATTACTTGCTCAAATGGAAGTCAGAATGACACATTTCGTCACTCGAACGGTCCCTTCTCCACGTACCAACCATAGTTTAAGGCATAGCACCACCATGGTAGGTCTCCGGGCCAGACGGGTTCAAATTTTATTTTTTCGCGAAAACGTCCGTTTCGGGCGATTTTCGTGAGCTATAGCACACGGTTTTCGGCACCCGTGCCAATTTTTTGGAAACTTCTCGGAATGTCACAAAATACTTGTAGATGACATTTTATGAGGTTTCGATTGATGTTTGTACCATAGGGTTCACGTTCCAGGCCTTTTACGGGTCATTTCGCTAACTTTCCTAGAAAAAAATTACTTGCTCAAACGGAAGCCGAATGACACATTTCGTCACTCTAACGGTCCCTTCTCCACGTACTGACCATAGTTTAAGGCATAGCACCACCATGGTAGGTCTCCGGGCCAGACAGGTTCGAATTTTATTTTTTCGCGAAAACGTCCGTTTCGGGCGATTTTCGTGAGCTATAGCACACGTTTCGGCACCCGGGCCAATTTTTTGGAAACCTCGCCGATTATCAAAAAATCCTTATAGATGACATTTTATGAGGTTTCGATTGATTTTTGGACCATAGGGTCCACGTTCCAGGCCTTTTACGGGTCATTTCGCTACCTTTCCTAGCAGAAAATTACTTGCTCAAACGGAAGCCAGAATGACACATTTCGTCACTCTAACGGTCCCTTCTCCACATACCGACCATAGTTTAAGACATAGCACCACCAGGGTAGGTCTCCGGCCCAGACGGGTTCGAATTTTATTTTTTCACGAAAACGTCCGTTTCGGGCGATTTTCGTGAGCTATAGCACACGGTTTTCGGCACCCGGGAATACTTTTTTGAAACCTCTCGGATTGTCACAAAATACTTCTAGATGACATTTTATGAGGTTTTGATTGAT